>WNGS01007700.1:5821-36293 GCA_020271785.1 Procambarus virginalis
AGACTGTGTTGGTCCTTTACCCCGGACCAGTTCTGGCAACGCTTATATACTAACCATCCTGTGTCCTACCACCAGATTCCCCATAGCAGTTCCGTAAAGAACATTACGGCTGCTACTGTGGTGAAACACCTATTGAAGATCTTTACCCAGTATGGATTTCCAAGAGAGGTTCAAAGTGACTGTGGCACCAACTTCACCAGTGATGTCTTCAAGAAGTCACTGGAAGAGTTCAACATCACACAGATATTGTCCAGCCCCTATCGTCCTGCTTCACAGGGTTCTCTTGAACGTAGTCATCAGACTATTAAAGCACTCCTAAAGAAATTTTGCAATGAAACCTTGAAGGACTGGATAAACAACTTATTGGATAATGAGGTCTGTTGGATAAACAGACCTCATTATGTGTATTTTCAGAAGTCTCCCCAATGAGTCTCTAGGAGCATCTCCTTATGAGATGCTCTACGGACGTAAGTGCCGTACTCCTCTCAAAGCTTTTAAAGACTCTCTACGTAATGCCACCTTCAGTGACCCTCAGAGTGTGCCCCAGTTTCTTCAAAACTTAAAACACATTCTAGAGAGAGTACGTAAATTTGCTAATGACAATCTATTGAAAGCTCAGGAGAGGATGAAGACTCATTTTGACCAAAACAGCAAAATAAGGACATTTAAACCAGAAGACTTCGTATTGGCATATTTTCCTATCCCAGGTTCTCCATTGCAAAACAAGTTTTCAGGACCCTACCGCATCAAGGAGTGTAGAAACAACCACAACTTCGTTCTTGAAACTCCAGATAGGCGGCGGAAGACCCAGTTGTGCCACGTCAACCTCCTGAAGCAGTATCAAGGTACTCCCCCACTGTGTTGGTATCATTCCCTACATTGAAAGGACCATACCTCCACAGTGAGACCTTCCCTGCTTCTCCTCCCGAAAGCACTAACACTGAGTCAGTGCCTTCCAACTTGGAAATCCTTACTGATCTTCATACCAATTTACAGGACTATAATAGTGCTCCTTTGCCATGTTCTAATCCTATTCTCGCCTCGCCAGATATCACGAAGCCTTTCATCCTCCATGTCGACGCCAGTGGTACCGGCATCGGGGGTGTCCTGATGCAACAACGAGGCGAGGAGGTTCTACCTGTTAGCTACTACAGCTACAAGTTAAAACCACACCAGAAGAATTACAGCACTGTCGAAAAGGAGCTACTCTCCATCGTCCTGAATTTACAGCACTTTGCATCGTACCTACAAGGTGCTCGGTCTACCACCATCTACTCGGACCACAATCCCCTACGCTTCTTGCAGCAAGCCCAATTCAACAATCAACGACTTCTACGATGGGCTTTATATCTGCAGAATTTCAACCTGGAGATAGGTGGTAGCTCCACCTACCACTCTACCATCTGAAGAAGTAACTTGACCCGTAAGAGCAGGCTTCGGGGGAGAGTTGTGACGATAATCTCTTTCAAGAGAGATTGAGCCTGCTCTTCCCTACATAAAGTTAATTACATATATACAAGAATAAGTAAGTAAGTAATTATCAATAGAAGGCACGAAACCGGGAAGGCTATGTAGCACCATCAAATGTGCAGGATAATCAGAGGGCGCTAAATAACACCAAGGATGCCAATACGAGAACAAAAATGCATAAGGCGAACGATATCAAAAGTATCAGAGTGGCCAAGAATTCTATCGAGGGACAAGTGACCGCGGGGGACAGTCGGAAAACAAGACACACGCTCGTCCTGGAAGTCAGGACATTCAATAAGGATATGTGCGACCGTAAGAGGGACAATGCAATTTGGACAATAAGGAGCAGGGCGGCGCTCCATTAAGTGACAGTGAGTTAAACGGGCATGGCCAAGGCGTAATCTAGCCAGAGCCGTTTCCCACCGTCGGTTACGGTGGCTGGAGGAAGGCCACTGGGACACACGACTCTTGAAAGTACGCAGTTTGTTACCAATAACAGAAGACCAACAATGCTGCCAACGGGCAAGGATGGAGGCATGAATAACTGGGTAAAAGTCGGAATAAGGAACACCTTTATAGGAGACAGGACAAGTGCGGATAGCGTCCTTAGCGGCAGTATCTGCACGCTCATTTAAAGAGACACCAACATGGCTGGGAACCCAGCAAAATGCAACCGACTTAAATTTACTGGAGATAAGAAACAGCCAATGTTGAATCTCGATGACCACCGGGTGGACCGGATTAAAGGACCCTAAAGCCATGAGGGCACTACGAGAATCAACTACTACCACGAAGGAGGATTGACACCGGGAAAACAGGAGACGAAGAGCATAGAGAATAGCATAGAGCTCTGCTGTGAAGATGCTAGCCTCCGGAGGAAGGCGACACATATAAGTGTGGTCAGGAAAAACAACAGAATAGCCTACACCGTCGACAGACTTTGACCTGTCGGTGAAGATGGGAATGGAGTGGGAGTGAGAAGAAAAGTGCTCAAGGAAGAGGCGCTTCAGAACTGAAGGAGGGGTAAAAGTTTTAGTGATGCGGGTCAGAAAAGTACAAAATTTGGGAAGGGGGACCCTCCACGGGGGCAAGGAGGGAACAATACGAGGAGAAACATTAGTAAGACGAACCGAAAGAGAATCTTGTAAGCGAGACAAACGGTAGCGAAGACCGTAGCGATCACGGCAATCCTGGAGTGACAGAAAGCCAGTGTCGGCATACAAACTGGGGGTAGGAGTGGAACGAAAAGCACCAGAGCTGAGGCGCAACCCAGTATGGTGCAAAGGATCAAGACGGCGAAAAGTAGAAGGAGAAGCAGAAGAGTATGCAGGCAACCATAATCGAGCTTAGACAATACGAGAGAGGAGTGCAAATAGAGGAGCGTGCGCCTATCCGCTCCCCAAGAAGTATGGGACAAAACCTTAAGTAGGTTAAGGGCCTTAGAGCATTCCACGCGGAGGTAAAAGACATAGGGCGACCAAGACAAACGAGTGTCAAAGAATAACCCCAAAAGCTTTGCGGAATCTTTGTACTCAAGGAGATGATCATAAAGTGACAAAGAGGGACGAACAACGACCCGCTTCCGAGTAAAAGTCATGGCACAAGTCTTAGTAGTAGAGAACTTGAAGCCATGATTGGTGGCCCAAGATGACACGGCATCAATCACATGTTGAAGCCGCCGTGGAAGGAGAGGCGAATCATCACCTCGACAGCAAAGAGTAAGATCGTCAACATAAAGAGCGGAGAAGATGCCAGAAGGAAGGGAGGAAAGGAGACCATTGAGGGCAACCAGAAAAAGAGTAGTACTCAGAACACTACCTTGGGGCACACCTTCACACTGCCGAAAAGAGGCAGAGAGAGTGGCACCAAGCCTGACTCGAAAGGTACGACGAGAGAGAAAGCTTTGAAGGAAGAGAGGGAGATTACCACGAAGGCCAAAAGAACGAAGTTGGGACAGAATATGGTATCTCCAAGTCGTGTCATAAGCCTTTTCCAGGTCAAAAAGGACAGCAACAACGGAGGTCTTCGCAGCAAAAGCAGTAGTACGAATATAGACCTCCAAGTTCACCAGGACATCAGTCGTGCTGCGGCACTTGCGAAAACCAAATTGGAAGGAGAGAGGTGGTGATGGTGTTCCAAGAACCACATCAGACGGACATTTACCATACGCTCAAACAGCTTGCAAACACAACTCGTGAGAGCAATAGGGCGGAAGTCCTGAGGGGACGTACCGAGAGACCCTGGTTTCCGAATAGGGAGTACAACAGCATCGAGCCAGTCCTCAGGGACGGACGACGACTCCCAGACCTGGTTATACAGATTCAGTAAATACTGAAACGTGCACGGAGGGAGATGGCGAAGCATCTCATAATGAACGTCATCCGAGCCCGCTGCCGTAGATCCGCAGAGGGCCAGGGCAGACTGAAGTTCAGAAAGAGAGAAAGGATCGTTATAGGGAAGGCGGAGATGAGTGTGGAAATCTAAAGGATAAGATTCAAGAACAGGCTTACGAAGAAGGAAGGATTGAGGAAGATGAGAACCAGAGCTAACAGAAGAAAAGTGGGAACCCAGTTCGGCCGCGACCTTCACTGGATCCGCCACAAGAGTCCACGGAGGTGGAGAACCGGCGAGACATCTGGAACGAACTTGCCCGCAATCTTGCGGATCTTCTTCCAAATCTGCGGTAGAGGAGTATCGGATGTAATGGTGGAAACATAAGATTTCCAACTCTCACGTTTAGCAGTACGGATGGTCCTACGGGCCACCGCACTTGCCTTCCGAAACAGAATAAAAGAATCAGCCGTCTGCCGGCGGCGGTGTTTTTTCCAGGCTGCACGCTTACAGCGGACAGCCCGAGCACAGTCCGCATTCCACCAGGGAACACACTTCCGTGTGCCCCGGGAGGAAGAGCGAGGGATAGAGCTGAGGGCAGCGTTGAAGACAGTGTCATAAAAGGAGGAGGGCGCGAGGAAGAGGCAGAGAGGAGAGGTCAGAGAGAGTAGCACGGAGGGTGAATAGGCACCAGTCAGCCTTGGCAAACTGCCACCTAGGGAAGGAAGGGGGGAGGGTGGAAAGAGAAAAAGGAAACGAGGATGGGGAAATGATCACTTATGGAGGTCATCAAGAACCTGCCACGTGAAATCTAAGTAGAGGGACGACGAGCAGAGAGAAAGATCAAGACAGGAAAGGGTGCGAGTTCGAGAGTCCACATGAGTGGGCTCACCAGAATTCAGAAGAGATAGAGATGAAGCGAGGACGAACGGTTCGAGAAGACGGCCTCGGGTGTTTGTCAGAACATCACCCCAGAGGGAATGTCGACAGTTGAAATCACCCAAAAGGAGCACCGGCTCTGGCAAGGAGTCCAGGAGGTGCTTAAGATCAGGAAGGGAAAGAGGGACATTTGGAGGGAGATAAATGGAACAGACTGTATACCATTTACCCACAAAAACACGGGCAGCAGAACAATGGATAGGGGACGGAAGAAGAGGGGGACGAAGGGAATATCAGATCGAATTAAGAGAGCAGTAGAGTTATGGGCCCCAGCAAGAGCTGGGGGGGGGGGGGGAGAAAGAAAGGAATAACCACGAAAGTGACCAGGACGAGCACCAAGCATGGGTTCCTGGAGACAAACACAAAGTGGTGTAAACTGTGTAATTAGAAGTTGGAGTTCATGGAAGTTGGCATAAAATCCACGAATATTCCACTGAAGAATAGACATTATCAAAGAGATAGGACAGTAACAGAGAACAAGAAAGAAATTAAGGTAAAGAGAACACAGTTTATTAAAGAATCTCAGGATCAGGGTCAGGATCATCAGGGTCTCAGGGTCAGGGTCAGGAGCAGGAGCAGGGTCAGGGTCAGGAGCAGGGTCAGTAAAACAGGGTTAGGGGGCATGGGTAAACTTAGAAAGGAGAGAGGGAATGGAGCGAGAGAACAGACCAGAGGCGGACTGACGGGGTCCAGAAGAGGAGGAGACAACTGAGAGGGGCAGGCAAGGACAGGTGGAGGAGGAGGGGGGGGTAGAAATCAGGGAGTGCACCTCAGGAAGGGCAGCAACAGAAGGAATTGGGGGTAGAAGAAACCTCCATATCAGAGACAGGGGGTTCGACCACTGAAATGGGAGGGGATGGAGTGACAGTCAGAGGGAGGGGGGGGCGAGAAAGAAAGCGAAACCTTCTTACCTGCCGGAGAGGAAGGAGGAGAGGATCCAGGCTTACGTTTCTGACTCAAAGAGACAGGCGTTCCAGTAACAACGTACCGGGCGACAGACTCGATGGTCTCAGCAGGAGAAGAGGAACGAGAGCGAACAACACGAAGATTGCTGGGAGGATGATGGATATCAGCCTGGACAGACAGGCGGCGTGGAGGGTCAAGAGACTGGGGGGAGGGCCGGGAAGAAAGAACGGGGGGAAATGGGGAAGAAGACAAAGGAGATATGGCCCAGATGGAGAACCAGGAGGGAGACCATCAGAGACAGGAGGCAAAGGAATAGGGGAGGTGGAGGTGGGTGTGGTCGGGTTTAAGACCTGGAAACGGTTGTGAGACTGAGGAAGACAGGAAGGATGAGGAGAGGTAGAACGCAACACGCGAGCGTAGGAGACGCCCACGAAAGGGGTGAGACGACGAACTTGGCATCGCGCTTCAGGAAAAGACAGACGATCACGGTGCTTCAAGTTGAGGACGGCTTCCTCGAGTTTATAGTGCATACACGAGCGTGAGAAGGTAGGGTGGGCTTCACCGCAATTGAGACAGCGAGCCTGGGGAGAAGTGCACTCGGACTTAGAATGACTATCGTCCCCACACAAGGGGCAGAGATACACAGTACTGGTGCATTTGAGGACACCGTGTCCAAACTTCCAACACTTATTGCAAATTCTAGGAGAGGGAATGTACTCCTGAACAGAGCATCTGGCACCAGCAAGAATAATAGAGGGCGGAAGGGTCCTACTATCAAAGGCGATTTTTACAACTCGAAGGGGCTGACGGCGACGACCACGAGGGGGTCGAGTAAACGTGTCCACCCAGAGGACAGAATGGCCTTGGGCTTTGAGGATATGTTTAATATCTTCATGGCAATCATTGAGGTCCCGAACACCAGTTGCAACATGGGGTGGGAGGAGAACAGTGCCAACACTGGCATTTAACCGAGCGTTTTTGGAGACCCGAACAGGGGTCTCATCAATGCAGGACAAAGCAGCTAAGCGAGTAGCTGCATCCTGAGAAGGAGCAGCGACGACACCCGTACCGGAACTGGCGGAGTTAAAAGTAACAGAGGCATCTACGGAATCAACAAGGTGTTTATGGAGGGAGAAATCGTCAGGAGGAGTAGAATCCAGATGGTGGAGATCAAAGTATTTAGTCCACGTAGCGGGACCAAACAAGGCGTTATAAGTACTATTACGGGAAGGGATCGTGCAAGTGCGGCTGTGGCGGGAACGGCGATGAGAACCCCCGGAAGTCACGGGGGCAAAAGGTGCAGTAGTCGCAATGAGAGACGAAGCCGTGCCAGGGGACGAGGTAGTCACCACTGGGGGCCTGGACTCGACCCAACCACAGAGGGAGGGGAGCCAAGGGGAGGAGTCAGAGAAGCCAAAGGAGGAGCAAGGTCAGGGCCCAATGTAGCGGAGGCTACAGAGCCCGGTCTTCCAACACGGACCAACTCGGGGGCTTGGTCACCCACCCCACGAGCCTGAGAAGGTAAAGCAGAAACAGGGGAACAGTATTTATCATCGCTACGAAAAGGAATATTCCTTCACGAATGTGCCCCCACATCCACCACGGAGCCACAATTAGAGGCAGGACATCCAACAAGAAGCTATCGCCGATCATGCCGGGGCCCCCTAGGGGTGTGTCGTGAGTATACGCCCCACAAACGCCACCTTAAGAACCGTCAGTCCGTCGAGATCGGGTTCAGTGACGAAAGGGGATTGACAATGAAAGGTTCCCCTCGCTCTCGACGTTGGGTACTACAGTTCTACGGGTGCAAGAGTATGACTCCCCAAGCACCCGGGTGTCAAAATAGAGAAAGTCCAAAGAAAGAACCAAAACAAGCAAAAGGTCAGCAGGAAACGGCAAGCAGATAGGAGAAGAGGGGGAGAAAAACGAAACAGAAGGAAAAGGTACTCGGCAAAATTAGAGAGGACGGCAGCAGGAGCACAAGGCTAGAAAAGGACAGAGGACTGTCCCAAGGAGCATCACACTCCGGCAGCCACCCACTAAGCCCCCCTCACGGCAACAACGAGCCGAGCAGGGAGGGGGGTATCAAATAGGTATTTGTTTCTGGTGTGATGCTCATGGGTTCTGTTACAACTTTCTAGGAACCTTCTAAGGTAAAGATTGGTATCACAGTTCAGAGTCTTAAATATATAGAGTACACGAGAGGATGTGCAGTGACTTAATATCTAACAGTCAGAGATTTGAATAAGGGTACCGAGTGCTGTCTGGGGCCAGAGTTAGATATTGTTCTAATAGCAGCTTTGTGTTGAATAATTAAAGGACGTAAATGATTTTGTATAGTAGAACCCCAAGCACAAATACCACAGATGGTATTTAAAGATAGATGAGAGAGTAATAGAGAGTCACCAGGGCAGGGCGAGGTACATAATATCTGATCTTAGAAAGAATGCCAACAATTTTAGAAACTTTTTGATATATTTAGAATGTGTGTCTGGAAATTCAGCTTGTTATCGATGAGAATACCAATGAATTGTCCATCTACTATGTTACTAATTTGGATACTGTTTATTCATAGATTAATTTGATTTGAGGACTTATTGCCAAACAAAATATAGAAAGTTTTGTCAATGTTAAGGGTGAGTTTGTTGGCAGTTAGCCAATGATGGACTTTATTTAGTTCAGTATTCACTGTAACATTAAGAGCAAGAGGGGTCAGGACCGGAGAAAATGAAGGTTGTGTCGTCAGGAAGTAGAATTGGTTTGAGGTGTTGAGAGGCATTTGGAATGTCATTAATGTAGATGAGAAAGAGGAGAGGGCCAAGTATGCTGCCCTGAGGAACACCAATGTTGATGGGTAGGGTGGGAGAAATTGAATTATTCACAAACATACTGGAGCCTGTCAGTAAGATAGGACTGACGATATTGGAGAGAGTGACCTGAGTCCATAATGAAGTAATTTAAGATGTATCTAGAATTACAGTGTACGTCAAGATCAACATCTTTTTATCATCACTTTGAATTCACATAATACAGTACTGTAAAGATTGTCATTATATAACTGTCATTACATTTATTAAAAAATATTAAAATTACAAGACGAAAGGCAAATTAATTGCAAATTCTGGGTTAGCTTCACGACTTTCACAAAAGCAATGTGCGTGTTGGTGGCTTTGCAACAATGTACCGCTTACATCAACAATGCTCACATAACCCTTTATACCTTGTGTACACAATAAATCAATTAAAAACCTCGGCTACTCTCTCTACTGGAAGAAAGATGATTAACTCGCCATGTATTTCTTGTTGTGGAGAACTGATCGCAGGTGTGTAAACATTGTTGAGGCGTTGACCCGCTCTACCTCACAGTCTCCCTGACACAGCTGACATGTGAAGCAATACTGACCACAGATGCACTCTTTGTACACAAACTGCACACCTGCATGTCATACAGTATATATATATATAATACAGTATACAAAATACGTGTGTGTACACACTTGTGGCTTTCATTGTAAACAAACTACATGATAATTAGTTATTTTACAAAATTCATAAAAATTGTACCTATTAATCACTAACCTCGTCCTTTTTCAGAGATTATAACTTGATGGTCTTAGCCAATTTAGCCATAAAGCCAATTTGACGAGCATGAAAACCTTAAACAGCATCAGAGGCCAGCACAACATGTTCAAAGAAGTCCCCGACATACAAACATCTTATGTAGGCCCGAGTCTTTTGCATCTGAAGCTCCTATCGAAATAATCTCATTATCTCCCATAACACAAATGCCGATGCGTTTACATCTGTGCGGCAGTTCTGTTATTTTTATATTGTAATCCCAATTACCAATTTTGTTTTATTTTTGCTGTGCTATGTGGCCGAACTGGCACACTCCCTCAATCAGCAGTACTTTAAAAGCTCGGTAATTATAATTTTGGAATCTTACTGTATATATGGAAATATACTGTACTTCAATTTATTTGAAATGTATAGTTTTTGTTACATTTAATTCATAATTAACCAGTATTCATATTTATCTTTTTATAGAATGTAAGTTTGGGGTTATAGGTCAATTATATTTAAATTGAATACAGCTAACCGCCACAACATTAATTTATTACTGAAGGGACAGGTAACCAGTGTATGGATATATGTTCCACTTGTACCGAGGTCCCCCCCCCCTCCCACTTCCTAACGTCAAATTACTGACCACTCCTGCAGGATGCAACCCCACAAAAAGCTAACTCTTGGGGATACCTATTTACTGCTAGGTGAACAGGTACATTAGGTGATAGGAAAAATAACCATTTCTGTCTGCCCGGGATTCGAACTCTGAATTCTCCATTGTGAGTAGAGAAACCCGACTGTACTACTGTGACCCTGTGAAAGGAAAGTGATGACGACACTTTCCTTTCTCCAGATATGTATTGGGGTTAACTTTTAGCCATGTTATTTTTTGCAGAAATAACATCAAGAACGTGTTAGAAATTGCACAGAAATTTAATCTGATTTTCTACAAGTTGAGAGCATAATTGATAGTGCTCTGATGATCCTGTAGACTAGTTACAAGATTATTTACCCTCAAACTCTCAATGACTTACCAAGGATGATGAAATGGGTAGAGTCAATTAGGTCCTCTAAAGAGCCTTTCAGGAAGATGCCTTTGGGCTCGTTGAGACGCCTGTGCTCGAGGGTCCTGCCTTTGTTGACACTCTTCGGTGATGCTGCCTGCTGCTGTCTCTGAGAAATGGTAGAACAATACTTGTAATGGGTAATATGCCGCTCATGTTAATGGCCAACAATTGTTTACTTTGTGAACCTGTCTCAGAAGTGAGTCTTTCCTCTGGCAGAGTTAAAACATGCAAGTTTTGGTTAAAACATGCAAGTTTCCAATACATCCTACACACATCGGATGTGAAATTTCAGGTTCAAAGGTGATTTCAGGTTCCTAGTTTGATTTCAGGTTCCTAGTTTGATTTCAGGACCTGAAATCAAACTATCAAACTGATAATGGCCCCTAACTACGAGCCCACCATAAAGCTGCAACCCCCCAGCCTCCTCCCCCCACGGCTCTACTCTAAATCAAGTTCCGACAGCAGATGATGAACATGATGGTTGGCTAACTAACAGTGTCTGATCGGTAGCTGCTTGGGTAACCAAATGGACAGCCTTGTCATTGACTACAGAAGGGACATCAATAAGCACTGTGGGTTGGATGAACGGACAACACAAGAAGCCTCGTCCTTGCAACTAGAAAAGTTGAGCAATCGCATGAAAACAGGTCATAGAACACACAACATTTTACACTCCAATTGTCTGGCAATGCAAGATGAACAAACAATATTTTATCAATAGTTCCCCATGCAAGTGCACTTGTGCCTCTGGCAAACTACATTATTAAATTTCTGGTAAATTACTGCCGATACTATTCCCTAACAAAGCCCCCCCCCCCTCCTCCAGTATACTCTAGCAATCTGTTGATATCGGCACCAGATGAGCAGGTGGACACGTTTATAAGCTTACCCTCTTGTGGCTCTTGCCGTTGTTGTGCGAGGAGAAGGGGCAAAAGGATGTCAGCTCAATGTGGCATACCTTGGGGAAGAAAAGTATGCATGTACTTGATGCCCAAAATGTTATCTTAACCACCAAGGGGCACATTATCAACGAGTAATGTTGACTAAGCTGAATAATATTACTACAGTAGTGGATATTGTGCCCACTGGGTTGTTACAGACAGTATATGGAGAATACAGTACATGATTGATAATTTATAATAAATTATGGTGTATATTAATAATTTATAATATATGATTACTGTATTCACTATGTAACCACTTTAACAAGTCCATTCTATATTTCAAGAATTACTATAAACTCTATATAGAACACATTGGAGTCCCCATAAAACAGCCCAGGAGAGTGCACAACAAAAATTGCACAAAATACAACAATATACATCATTCAGTGCCACTGGTCAGTGCAGTTACATAACAGCCCAAAGGTCCCAGGTTCTATTCCTGGAGCAGAACAGAAGCGTTTGGCCAGTTTTTCTACCCGATGCCTCTGTTTACCTAGCAGTAAATAGGTACCCATGGATTAACCAACTGTTGTAGGTTGCATTCTGTGGAGTGCTGTTGCTGTCTGTGCTCTTTCCTTTGTAAATGCATTTAGTGTTGTGCTGTAATTACTTAAGTGTAGTTACGGGATGAGAGCTACGCTCGTGGTGTCCCGTCTTCCCAACACTGTCATACAACGCTTTGAAACTACTGACGGTCTTGACCTACACCATCTTACTTGTTCCAACCGTCTACCACTGTTTGCAAAAGCGAATTTTTTTATATTTCTCCAACAGGTTTGTTTCGTTAGTTTAAATTTATGACCTTGTTCTTGAAGTTCCAGATATCAGGAATTCTTATCAATTTTATCGATTCCTGTTACTATTTTGTACGTAGTGATCATATCGCCTCTTTCTTCTATCTAGTTTTTGCATATTTAATCCCTCTAACCTCTCCTCGTAGCTCTTGTCCCTCAGTTCTGGGAGCCACTTAGTGGCATGTCTGCACCTTTTCCAGTTTGTTGATGTACTTCTTAAGATATGGGCACCTCACAACTGCTGCATATTCCAGCTTTGGTCTAACAAAAGTCCTGACTTTTCATAACTTCATAAATGTGTTTGGACTTTTTAGTGATAGGGTTCTCAGTAAGACGTGAAGCATATCACTTAAAACTCAAAGAGACATTAACCCCTGCACTGCGCACATGTTTTTGACAAACTTTTTAGTGCAATTGTTAAGGACATTTTTGTTGTCTTTATAAATGTTAAGGTAAAGTTTCCAAACTAACCATTTTCATTTCAAAAAAAGTGATGAAAACATTAAAAAACATTAAAATGTAGCCTATTAAAAAAAAATAGTACAACTCTCGAAACAAGATTTCTCGGTTGGCGCAGCAGTGGTTAACATTGGGGTAGATCTCGCTCCTGCATAGTCGCTGACAGACAAAGGTTTTCTAACTCTTGGGTACCTATCAACTACTAGGTGAAGAGACATCAGGTAAAGGGACGCCTGACCCACCTGGGGATCAACTGTGCGTCCTGTGCTGAGTCAAGGATGCACAACACTGCCAGGCAACATGCACACATGCTAGCAATACCTGACACAATATGACGAGACGTGTGCCCTTCTGGCTGGCAAGATACGACGCCCTGTAGTCATTCCCCGGCAGCGTGTTGTACAGCACATCTGACGGTACCAAGCTCACCATTACACCACTATGAATGTAGCACCTGCACTATATTACATAAACCAATGCACGCAGCAAGAATGCTGTATCCTTGTACATACACTATTTAAAATTAAAATATTTACTCTTATCGAGTTTGTAATCTCGATGCTCATTTCTTCCACTTTTCTCAGTGGGTATTTCTTCCACTCTAGAACACATTTACAGTCTTCAATATAACTTATTAAACTTCATCCAAATATTATCCTCCATAATGCACAGGAGCTGTGATGAGGGTTCGAACCTGTGCACTGGGTATTGCCAGACGCACGCTCTAGTCCACTCCAACACGACATGGTAAAAGAATTGTAACATGTCGTGGCACAGTGGACTAGTGTACATCTGGGAACACCCAGTGCATAGGTTCGAACCCCTCATCACAGCTCCTGTGGATTTGTTCATTGATATATTACAATGTGATTTCTGTGTGTATCCTCCATGATAAACACAGAGACCACATTTGACAATTTTAACAAAAATAGTTTAAAATTATGACATGCACAACTTGGCTATCAGGCAGGACAGTGTACCCACGACCTTGCTTCCCTGTAGACACCTACAGGTAGGACGGTACATGTACTGAACAAGGCTGGTGGTATGAAGACCTTGCTTCCCTGTAGACACCTACAGGTAGGACGGTACATGTACTGAACAAGGCTGGTGGTATGTAAGGCAATAGCTTGTCCAGCTAACATGGGCAAATTGTGACATATCAAACGAGACTGAGGAGTAAATACAATTCAAGAGGAAGCTATGTGCTGCAGCTGTAGCCATGTGCTGCAGCTGTAGCCATGTGCTGCAGCTGTAGCCATGTGCTGCAGCTGTAGCCATGTGCTGCAGCTGTAGCCATGTGCTGCAGCTGTAGCCATGTGCTGCAGCTGTAGCCATGTGCTGCAGCTGTAGCCATGTGCTGCAGCTGTAGCCATGTGCTGCAGCTGTAGCCATGTGCTGCAGCTGTAGCCATGTGCTGCAGCTGTAGCCATGTGCTGCAGCTGTAGCCATGTGCTGCAGCTGTAGCCATGTGCTGCAGCTGTAGCCATGTGCTGCAGCTGTAGCCATGTGCTGCAGCTGTAGCCATGTGCTGCAGCTGTAGCCACGTGCTGCAGCTGTATTAACCAACTTTGGGAAACCATTTGAAAACCACTTTGCAGTGTGATTGAGATATATTGGGAATTGTATAGTACTGTGCAAGTATCGGCACACAAGACTAGTCATCACTGTGTAGTACTGTGCAAGTATCGGCACACAAGACTAGTCATCACTGTGTAGTACTGTGCAAGTATCGGCACACAAGACTAGTCATCACTGTGTAGTACTGTGCAAGTATCGGCACACAAGACTAGTCATCACTGTGTAGTACTGTGCAAGTATCGCCACACAAGACTAGTCATCACTGGCAAAAAATATTTAATCCATTTTCATAATTGCATTAACAGTTTATAACAAGATTTGTGATTTATAATTATTAATCATCCTGGTTACATGGAAAAGTTTAAAGTTTTAAGTTTTAGTCTTAAGTGTATTTCCCCCCCCCCATCTTGCCCAAAATGCTGCGAGTATTAGTGGCTTTAGGCATAGTATGTACTGTCTAGACATCCAACATTTGCTTTGTAACTCATCTTCTATGTATGTACACGACTAAACATTTATTATTATTATTACAGTACTTATTCACATTAGCACCCCCATGGTATAAGACTTCTCACAAGCAAAAGAATCATGGTTTGATTCTCAGTAAAGGCGACGATTGGGCACCATGCCACATCATCCCTCTCCTTATGATAACCCGGCCTGTGTGCCCCCAACTCTCCACACACCTACCAATAACCCGGCCTGTGTGCCCCAACTCTCCACACACCTGCCAATAACCCGGCCTGTGTGCCCCAACTCTCCACACATCTACCAATAACCCGGCCTGTGTGCCCCAACTCTCCACACACCTGCCAATAACCCGGCCTGTGTGCCCCAACTCTCCACACACCTGCCAATAACCCGGCCTGTGTGCCCCAACTCTCCACACACCTGCCAATAACCCGGCCTGTGTGCCCCCAACTCTACACACACCTGCCAATAACCCGGCCTGTGTGCCCCAACTCTCCACACACCTACCAATAACCCGGCCTGTGTGCCCCAACTCTCCACACACCTACCAATAACCCGGCCTGTGTGCCCCAACTCTCCACACACCTACCAATAACCCGGCCTGTGTGCCCCAACTCTCCACACACCTACCAATAACCCAGCCTGTGTGCCCCAACTCTCCACACACCTACCAATAACCCGGCCTGTGTGCCCCAACTCTCCACACACCTACCAATAACCCGGCCTGTGTGCCCCAACTCTCCACACACCTACCAATAACCCGGCCTGTGTGCCCCAACTCTCCACACACCTACCAATAACCCGGCCTGTGTGCCCCAACTCTCCACACACCTACCAATAACCCGGCCTGTGTGCCCCAACTCCCCACACACCTACCAATTACCCGGCCTGTGTGCCCAAAATACGTGAGAGTACTTGAGGCATCAATATACCAATTCTGCATCTTATAAGTAACCTCAGTAACTGGGCCTTACCAAGAACATCCTGTAATCGGTTGTAATTGTTGCAGAAACAATCTACAATCCAGAAGGCTCGCTCAGGCACTTCTTCTTCATTATGAACTCTGCTTCTGCCTGCAATAAGTACTGTACTTTATAAAACTAATTTGTTAAGATTTGATAAAAATATTAGGACCTAGAAAATTATGAAATCTTTCAATGCACAGGTACTGTACACTGTGCAGGATTAACATTAGTTCCCAATTATTAAATGAAAATAAATATATAAATATAGACTGTACTGCAGCAATGATCACCACTTACTGTGCAGAGATTTTCAGGAATATAACCTGGCAAACTTCTAACATGACGAAGGGGAATACAATGGAAAGTTGCACAAGTTTTGTTTCCTCTGGTTTGGTGTTTCATGGTACACGACACAGGCTATATAAACGAAAATACTGTNCTCAGGAAGGTGACCCTAAGCACATATGCAGCCCGAGTACCTGTGAATACTATTCCAGGCTCGCACAGCCACATATCAGCAGCACTGAAAATGAACAGCACAGAAGACTGGAGCTGGAGCCACACGACCATGTACGATCCCATTAGCAGAGGAACTGGGGTGGGGATCGCCAGCAGGAGGGTCTGGGGCTCCCCCCTTTCCCTTCCAGGAGCTGAGCTACCCCCACAGGGGAGGGGGGGGGGGGGGAAGGGCTGCATAGACATGCGGCGCGGCTTGTGTGGCGTCATGCTCATTTGCTCGTTTTTCTTTTGGGGAGTTCTGTCCACTCGTTTGATTTTCATTGTTAACCAGAATAGGGATTTGTTTCGTGGCGCTTACCTTTCTGGATGCCAGTCCCGGTCGATGGCAGATATAGAATGCTCCAAATCACATGTGCATTTCTATGGGCCATTGCTCCTCGTGCCTCTGAGGGGGACCAGGTTCTGGCTCGTGGTCCCCGGTAGACTAGAACTACACCCACATCGACTGATGCAAAATATTTAGGGTATCCATATCAGCCATAGATAGCTCCAGGGAGCCGTAGGGGCTCCCCCCCAGTAAAGTAAATTTTCATACCTTTGTAGGTTTTAGACCATACTGCTATAAAGTGAAGTGGATTATCTTGTGTTGATTCCAAGGATAAATGTCCCTTGTGGGTTGGTCTCTGACCAGGCCTCGTGGTTGGTGGTCTGGTCAGAGTTCGGACCAAGTACCAAAGCTCAACCCTCTAACAAGCACAATTAAGTGATTACCACTTCCCACCTCTATAGCAAATAACAGGAGGTTTGTCAACTTCCAGAATGCATTCATAGTTAAACCATCATAATATATCAACGATGCTTCACATTACTTACTGAAATCAATAATGTAGTTATGAATCTTCCCTTCAAGCTCTTCAATTTCTTTAATTTCGTTAGCAAAATCTTCATCTGGCTCCCTGACGTATCCGTATTTCACTTCCTGTCAAATGACACCAATATACAGTATAAATATTCAGATTTAACATGGCAACACAGTTTTTAATACTTTTCATTCATAAATTTACTCAAATTTACGCCATTCAAAAGTAGAACAATGAAGTACACTTCCACAACCATAGTATCCCCTGCTTTGTGCAACTCATTCATTTCAGAGATTTCAACTCAAACTACAAAAAGGTACATAGGGTTCTGAAAGTACACACATTAAGTAATGGAGTCGTACATTCTTGTGAAGCCACCAACACACACAGCATTTGCCACAGGCCCTAAGTTAACTCTCCTATTACTATATTTTACCATGGTATCTATTAAATAAATACATTTTTATTCCAGAAAAGTACACACATAGTTGATTTGCAAACAATGTTGGATTTATAGATAGAGGCAGTACATACAAAACTTAAAGTCATTAATACGCATAGTGTTTCGGGCAAAGTGTGGGGGGGGGGGAACAGACTAAAATTTAATAGCAATTGGGATTATGTATAAATTGTGTTGAAAAAAGGAATAAAGAGTAAAAATAAAAAAGGGGGAGAACATGGCAGAAATCAGCAATTGTACAAGTTTGTCAACAAACAGCATTGTTTAAAAAAAAAACAAGACATGAGTTGACATTTTTGGGGTAAGGTAGGTTACATGGCGTTAATTAGGTAGCACTTGGTTTTACTCTTAAACTGGTTGAGAGGGGTACAGCCTTTGACATGATTGGGGAGACCATTCCACATTCTGGGTCCCTTGATTTATAGAACATTTCTAGTTTGGTCAAGTCGCATTCTTGGATATCAAATAGGTAAGTAATTATCAATAGAAGGCACCAAACCGGGAAGGCTATGTAGCACCATCAAATATGCGGGATAATCAGAGGGCGCTAAATATCACCAAGGATGACAATACGAGAACAAAAACGCATAAGGCGAACGATATCAAAAGTATCAGAGTCGCCAAGAATTCTATCGAGGGACAACGACTGCGGGGGACAGTCGGAAAACAAGACATACGCTCGTCCTGGAAATCAGGACATTCAACAAGGATATGTACGACCGTAAGAGGGACAATGCAATTTGGACAATAAGGAGCAGGGCGGCGCTCCATTAAGTGACCGTGAGTTAAACGGGTATGGCCAAGACGTAACCTAGCCAGAGCCGTTTCCCACCGTCGGTTACGGTGGCAGGAGGAAGGCCACTGGGACACACGACTCTTGAGAGTACGCAGTTTGTTACCAATAACAGAAGACCAACAACGCTGCCAACGGGCAAGGATGGAGGCATGAATAACTGGGTAAAAGTCGGAATAAGGAACACCTTTACGGGAGATGGGACAAGTGCGGATAGCGTCCTTAGCGGCAGTATCCGCACGCTCATTTAAAGAGACACCAACATGGCTGGGAACCCAGCAAAACGCAACCGACTTAAATTTACTGGAGATAAGAAACAGCCAATGTTGAATCTCGATGACCACAGGGTGGACGGGATTAAAGGACCCTAAAGCCATGAGGGCACTACGAGAGTCAACTACTACCACGAAGGAGGATTGCCCCCGGGAAAGCAGGAGACGAAGAGCATAGAGAATAGCATAGAGTTCTGCTGTGAAGATGCTAGCCTCCGGAGGAAGGCGACACATATAAGTGTGGTCAGGAAAAACAACAGAGTAGCCCACACCGTCAGCAGACTTTGACCCGTCGGTGAAGATGGGAACGGAGTGGGAGTGAGAAGAAAAGTGCTCAAGGAAGAGGCGTTTCAGAACTGTAGGAGGGGTAAAAGCTTTAGTGATGCGGGTCAGAGAAGTACAAAATTTGGGAAGGGGGACCCTCCACGGGGGCAAGGAGGGAACAATACGAGGAGAAACATTAGTAAGACGAACCGAAAGAGAATCTTGTAAGCGAGACAAACGGACAGAAAGAGGAAGGTGGTGAAGAGGAACAGGAACTACAGGAGGGGTAAAAGTCAAAGCACGATAGAGGCGAGAGTGAGGATGCTGTAAGGATCGCGCTAGATAGCGAAGACTGTAACGATCACGGCGATCCTGGAGAGACAGAAAGCCAGTGTCAGCGTACAAACTGAGGGTAGGAGTGGAACGAAAAGCACCAGAGCTGAGGCGCAACCCAGTATGGTGCAAAGGATCAAGACGGCGAAGAGTAGAAGGAGAAGCAGAAGAGTATGCAGGGCAACCATAATCGAGCTTAGACAATACGAGAGAGGAATGCAAATAGAGGAGCGTGCGCCTATCCGCTCCCCAAGAAGTATGGGACAAAACCTTAAGTAGGTTAAGGCCTTAGAGCATTCCACACGGAGGTAAGAGACATGGGGCGACCAAGACAAACGAGTGTCAAAGAATAACCCCAAAAGCTTTGCGGAATCTTTGTACTCAAGGGGATGACCATAAAGTGACAAAGAGGGACGAAGAACGACCCGCTTCCGAGTAAAAGTCATGGCACAAGTCTTAGTAGTAGAGAACTTGAAGCCATGATTGGTGGCCCAAGATGACACGGCATCAATCGCAAGTTGAAGCCGCCGTTGAAGGAGAGGCGAATCATCACCTCGACAGCAAAGAGTAAGATCGTCAACATAAAGAGCGGAGAAGATGCCAGAAGGAAGGGAGGAAAGGAGACCATTGAGGGCAACCAGAAAAAGCGTAGTACTCAGAACACTACCTTGGGGCACACCTTCACACTGCCGAAAAGAGGCAGAGAGAGTGGCACCAAGCCTGACTCAAAAGGTACGACGAGAGAGAAAGCTTTGAAGGAAGAGAGGGAGATTACCACGAAGGCCAAAAGAACGAAGTTGGGACAGAATATGGTATCTCCAAGTCGTGTCATAAGCCTTTTCCAGGTCAAAAAGGACAGCAACAACGGAGGTCTTCGCAGCAAAAGCAGTACGAATATAGACCTCCAAGTTCACCAGGACATCAGTCGTGCTGCGGCACTTGCGAAAACCAAATTGGGAAGGAGAGAGGTGGTGATGGTGTTCCAAGAACCACATCAGACGGACATTTACCATACGCTCAAACAGCTTGCAAACACAACTCGTGAGAGCAATAGGGCGGAAGTCCTGAGGGGACGTACCGAGAGACCCTGGTTTCCGAATAGGGAGTACAACAGCATCGAGCCAGTCCTCAGGGACGGACGACGACTCCCAGACCTGGTTATACAGATTCAGTAAATACTGAAACGTGCACGGAGGGAGATGGCGAAGCATCTCATAATGAACGTCATCCGAGCCCGCTGCCGTAGATCCGCAGAGGGCCAGGGCAGACTGAAGTTCAGAAAGAGAGAAAGGATCGTTATAGGGAAGGCGGAGATGAGTGTGGAAATCTAAAGGATAAGATTCAAGAACAGGCTTACGAAGAAGGAAGGATTGAGGAAGATGAGAACCAGAGCTAACAGAAGAAAAGTGGGAACCCAGTTCGGCCGCGACCTTCACTGGATCCGCCACAAGAGTCCCACGGAGGTGGAGAACTGGCGAGACATCCGGAACGAACTTGCCCGCAATCTTGCGGATCTTCTTCCAAATCTGCGGTAGAGGAGTATCGGATGTAATGGTGGAAACATAAGATTTCCAACTCTCACGTTTAGCAGCACGGATGGTCCTACGGGCCACCGCACTTGCCTTCCGAAACAGAATAAAAGAATCAGCCGTCTGCCGGCGGCGGTGTTTTTTCCAGGCTGCACGCTTACAGCGGACAGCCCGAGCACAGTCCGCATTCCACCAGGGAACACACTTCCGTGTGCCCCGGGAGGAAGAGCGAGGGATAGAGCTGAGGGCAGCGTTGAAGACAGTGCCATAAAAAGGACTAAGGCACGAGGAAGAGGCAGAGAGGAGAGGTCAGAGAGAGTAGCACGGAGGGTGAATAGGCACCAGTCAGCCTTGGCAAACTGCCACCTAGGGAAGGAAAGAGGAGGGTGGAAAGAGAAAAAGGAAACGAGGATGGGGAAATGATCACTGTTATGGAGGTCATCAAGAACCTGCCACGTGAAATCTAAGTAGAGGGACGACGAGCAGAGAGAAAGATCAAGACAGGAAAGGGTGCGAGTTCGAGAGTCCACATGAGTGGGCTCACCAGAATTCAGAAGAGATAGAGATGAAGCGAGGACGAACGGTTCGAGAAGACGGCCTCGGGTGTTTGTCAGAACATCACCCCAGAGGGAATGTCGACAGTTGAAATCACCCAAAAGGAGCACCGGCTCTGGCAAGGAGTCCAGGAGGTGCTTAAGATCAGGAAGGGAAAGAGGGACATTTGGAGGGAGATAAATGGAACAGACTGTATACCATTTACCCACAAAAACACGGGCAGCAGAACAATGGATAGGGGACGGAAGAAGGAGGGGGACGAAGGGAATATCAGATCGAATTAAGAGAGCAGTAGAGTTATGGGCCCCAGCAAGAGCTGGGGGGGGGGGGGAAAAGAAAGGAATAACCACGAAAGTGACCAGGACGAGCACCAAGCATGGGTTCCTGGAGACAAACACAAAGTGGTGTAAACTGTGTAATTAGAAGTTGGAGTTCATGGAAGTTGGCATAAAATCCACGAATATTCCACTGAAGAATAGACATTATCAAAGAGAAGGACAGTAACAGAGAACAAGAAAGAAATAAAGGTAAAGAGGAACACAGTTTATTAAAGAATCTCAGGATCAGGGTCAGGATCAGGGTCAGGGTCAGCAGGGTCAGGGTCAGGAGTCAGGTCAGGAGCAGGGTCAGTAAAATCAGGGTTAGGGGGCATGGGTAAACTTAGTAAGGAGAGAGGAAGGAGCGAGAGAACAGACCAGAGGCGGACTGACGGGGTCCAGAAGAGGAGGAGACAACTGAGAGGGGCAGGCAAGGACAGGTGGAGGAGGGGGGGGGCAAAGCAGGGAGTGCACCTCAGGAAGGGCAGCAACAGAGAGAGGAAGGGGGGGGAGAAGAAACCTCCATATCAGAGACAGGGGGTTCGACCACTGAAATGGGAGGGGAAGGAGGACACAGAGGGAGGGGGGGCGAGAAGAAAGCGAAACCTTCTTACCCGCCGGAGAGGAAGAAGGAGAGGATCCAGGCTTACGTTTCTGACTCAAGAGACAGGCGTTCCAGTAACAACGTACTGGGCGACAGACTCAATGGTCTCAGCAGGAGAAGAGGAACGAGAGCGAACAACACGAAGATTGCTGGGAGGATGATGGATATCAGCCTGGACAGACAGGCGGCGTGGAGGGTCAAGAGACTGGGGGGAGGGTCGGGAAGAAAGAGTGGGGGGAGATGGGGAAGAAGACAAAGGAGATATGGTCCAGATGGAGAACCAGGAGGGAGACCATCTGGACAGGAGGCAAAGGAATAGGGGAGGGGGTGGTGGGTGTGGTCGGGTTTAAGGCTGGAAACGGTTGTGAGACTGAGGAAGACGGGAAGGACGAGGAGAGGTAGAACGCAACACGCGAGCGTAGGAGACGCCCACGAAAGGGGTGAGACGACGAACTTGGCGTCTCGCTTCAGGAAAAGACAGACGATCACGGTGCTTCAAGTTGAGGACGGCTTCCTCGAGTTTATAGTGCATACACGAGCGTGAGAAGGTAGGGTGGGCTTCACCGCAATTGAGACAGCGAGCCTGGGGAGAAGTGCACTCGGACTTAGAATGACTATCGTCCCCACACAAGGGGCAGAGATACACAGTACTGGTGCATTTGAGGACACCGTGCCCAAACTTCCAACACTTATTGCAAATTCTAGGAGAGGGAATGTACTCCTGAACGGAGCATCTGGCACCAGCAAGAATAACAGAGGGCGGAAGGGTCTACTATCAAAGGTGATTTTACAACTCGAAGGGGCTGACGGCGACGACCACGAGGGGGTCGAGTAAACGTGTCCACCCGGAGGACAGAATGGCCTTGGGCTTCGAGGATATGTTTAATATCTTCATGGCAATCATTGAGGTCCCGAACACCAGTTGCAACATGGGGTGGGAGGAGAACAGTGCCAACACTGGCATTTAACCGAGCGTTTTTGGAGACCCGAACAGGGGTCTCCCCAATGCAGGACAAAGCGGCTAAGCGAGTAGCTGCATCCTGAGAAGGAGCAGCGACGACACGCGTACCGGAACTGGTGGAGTTAAAAGTAACAGAGGCATCTACTGAATCAACAAGGTGTTTATGGAGGGAGAAATCGTCAGGAGGAGTAGAATCCAGATGGTGGAGATCAAAGTATTTAGTCCACGTAGCGGGACCAAACAAGGTTGTAAGTACTATTACGGGAAGGGATCGTGCGAGTGCGGCCGTGGCGGGAACGGCGATGAGAACCCCGGAAGTCACGGGGGTAAAGGTGCAGTAGTCACAATGAGAGACGAAGCCGCGCCAGGGGACGAGGTAGTCACCACTGGGGGCCTGGGGCTCGACCCAACCACAGAGGGAGGGGAGCCGAGGGGAGGAGTCAGAGAAGCCAAAGGAGGAGCAAGGTCGGGGCCCAATGTAGCGGAGGCTACAGAGCCCGGTCTTCCAACACGGACCGACTCGGGGGCTTGGTCGCCCACCCCACGAGCCTGAGAAGGTAAAGCAGAAACAGGGGGAACAGTATTTATCATCGCTACGAAAAGGAAATTCATTCACGAATGTGCCCCCACACCCACCATGGAGCCACAATTAGAGGCAGGACACCCAACAAGAAGCTATCGCCGATCATGCCGGGCCCCCAGGGGTGCGTCGTGAGTATACGCCCCACAAACGCCACCTTAAGAACCGACAGTCCGTCGAGATCGGGTTCAGTGACGAAAGGGGGATTGACAATAAAAGGTCCCCTCGCTCTCGACGTTGGGTACTACAGTTCTACGGGTGCAAGAGTATGCCTCCCCAAGCACCCGGGTTCAAAATAGAGAAGTCCAAAGAAAGAACCAAAACAAGCAAAAGGTCAGCAGGAAACGGCAAGCAGATAGGAGAAGAGGGGGAGAAAAACGAAACAGAGAAAGGAAAAGGTGCTCGGCAAATTGAGAGGACGGCAGCAGGAGCACAAGGCTAGAAAAGGACAGAGGACTGTCCCAAGGAGCATCACACTCCGGCAGCCACCCACTAAGCCCCCCTCACGGCAACAACGGGCCGAGCAGGGAGGGGGGTATCAAATAGGTATTTGTTTCTGGTGTGATGCTCATGGTTCTGTTAAAACTTTCTAGGACCCTTCTAAGGTAAAGATTTGGTATCACAGTTCAGAGTCTAAATATATAGAGTACACGAGAGGATTGCAGTGACTTAATATCTAACAGTCAGAGATTTGAATAAGGGTACCGAGTGCTGTCTGGGCCCAGAGTTAGATATTGTTCTAATAGCAGCTTTGTGTTGAATAATTAAGGACGTAAATGATTTTGTATAGTAAACCCCAAGCACAAATACCACAGATGGTATTTAAAGATAGATGAGAGAGTAATAGAGAGTCACCAGGGCAGGGCCGAGGTACATAATATTCTGATCTTAGAAAGAATGCCAACAATTTAGAAACTTTTTGATATATTTAGAATGTGTGTCGGAAATTCAGCTTGTTATCGATGAGAATACCAATGAATTGTCCNGAGAGAGTGTGAGAGAGTGAGTGTGAGAGAGTGAGTGTGAGAGAGAGTGTGAGAGAGTGAGTGTGAGAGTGTGAGAGAGTGTGAGAGAGAGTGTGAGAGTGTGAGAGAGAGTGTGAGAGAGTGTGAGAAAGTGTGAGAGAGAGTGTGAGAAAGTGGAGAGAGAGTGTGAGAAAGTGTGAGAGGGTGAGTGTGAGAGTGTGTGAGAGAGTGAGGTAGAGTGAGAGTGAGTGAGAGTGTGTGTGAGTGGTGTGAGTGGGGGGGGGGGGAGACAAGTAACAGTTCCAAAGGCAAAACATTACATCACTAATATCAGAGGTTTGCCAAGGTGGTGGTACTACTGACCTTCCCAGGGTGGCACCCAATACCCAGGATTACATCCTGGGGGACTTTCCCAGGGTGTGGGGTCAGGGGATTACTCCCTGCAGGGTGTTACCCCCCACACCCACCCCCTTTTTTTAGGTTGCCTAATCAGGCCTACACAAGTCGCCTACACAAGTTGACAAAGACTTTTTCCGTGAACAACACACCTGTACTGCTCCGAGTCCTCAGTAGTCTTGTCTGGCAGCTGATTTGCTGAAAAAAAAATACAAAGTGAGTTTTAGGCAGAATGTTGGATTTCTATACAATGTATTAGTGGCTTTAGGCAATGTACTTTTCTCATCTCAATACAACATCAGAGGAGAATTCCATGTACTTTTGTCTAAATAATTATTCAAATAAAGAAAAAAAAAAAAAATTGTACTGAAAATTATATCTATGGAAGGCCGCATGGATAAATTTAAATGCAATACTCTTTTGTGAACCCAACATGCCTTGAAGGCAAGTATTTTCTGCAGAAAGGTGCCGATATGTCGAATAATTTACCCAAAGGCCACTAACACTAATGGCCTTGACAAGAACAGGAAGCCGTCAGGTTGTCAAAGTTCCACCCCCCCTTTCCATAGCGGTGGAACACTTAAAAAATCCTGCTTGAAAAAAATCAGGGCAAATGGAGAGGAGGGGGGGGGGGGCCCTCCTCTCTCATTTGCCCTGATTTTTTCAAGCTGGATTTTAAATTGTAACAGTTTTGGCACTTATGGCTTCAGTGGGTAGATGGAAACGAAGTACCCTGATGTGTTTTTGTAGTGAACCAAACAATGTACATTATTATAAAGGAATACGGACGAAAACCTAAGCATACGTACATACATCTTTACAGCGACATTTGTAAATCAGGGCAAATGGTATGGCCTTTAATAAGCTGTCAGCTTACTGTCCTCTTTGAGGCCACTAATGTCAGTGGCCCTTAGGTAAATTCATGGAGGATTTTCTAGGCACCAATCCTTAAGTGTTCCCCTCTGTACACCCTGCAGTAACTGCGTACCTGGTAACCAATTCTTGGGAAGTGTTGCCAGGAACACTAATGGACAAGGCTTACCGTGAGCTATAGGAAGGGAGACCTCTCAACGGGCTGCAACCGCTGACCCAAAACGACACAGGTCCAACTGGGCCCAAGAACGTTCACAAGGTAGCATGCAGCCAGGATCCTGTTCGACCGCCAAAAACCCAGTGTCCGAATGTCAGCCCAAGACATATTGCCAAAGACGGCAGCAAGAGCAGCAAACTTACAAACGTCATGGGCACGGGGATAGACCGCAGGCTGGCTGGATTTAATTACCCTGTGGACAACCTGAGAGACCCAAACCCGCGAACAAGGAAGACTGGAAACTGGATCAACTCAAAGCGCATTCCCAGACACAGAAGCCGTGGCCCACAGATAACGGCGGAGGGCCGCAACTGGACAACAGATGACGAACCCCGGCCTGACAAACCAAGCATCAACAACTCAAGGACCCCTCCGGAAGGCGGCAGTCTCATTCTTCGCCAGAAAAGAGGGAGATGACTGTAGATGGACATACGTATGACCAAGACCTAAAGGGCAAAAACCTCTGCGCCGAAGAAGAGCATGAAGCTCCGCCACACGACCCCCAGAGGCTATGCCAACAGAAAAAGAGCCTTAGCAAAACAATCCTGAACTGAATAGGCCACAACAAACCGAGGAGAAGAAAGATAGGAGAGCACTCTGTCCAAAGACCAGGACGGCTCAGGCGGCGCATGAGCAGGCTGGAGGTGAAAACACACGAGACAGCTTGCGAAATGGTGCAGAAGTAACATTGATATGGAAAGCAACCTGCAGTGGTTCCGCCAATGCAGCACGATAGGAGGCGACAGTATTACTCATAAGATGACTGTCCTGGAACAACCAAGAGAGAAAGGACACCACCACCCGAATTGAAAGCGAAGAGCAACGACGAAGGGACAAACAGAACCGGAAGGACCGCCAGGAAACCTTATACTGCTGCCGAGAGGAAGCCCGCAGGTGGGAAACCAGCAAGGAAGCCACCTAATCACCAGAGAGATGGCGACAAACACGAGTCAAAAACACCAAATGGGAAGACTCGCGTAGAAGAGAAAACCAGTTTCATACCGGACCGAGCCGATCTCCTGAAAGAGGAGGAGCCTCGGAAAAACCTCTGGGTTCTGACACCGGGCAAGCAGCGCCTGAAACCACGGCTGGGCCGGCCACCATGGTGGCCAAGAGGACTACACACACCTGGTAAGTCTCAAAGCGAGCCAGGACTTGGAGCAATAGCTGAACCAGGGAAAAGAGGTATAGGAACCACCACCTCGACCAGTCCTGCTGAAAGGCATCGATCCCGACAGCCTCGCAGTCGGGGAAGGGCGCCACATATAGCAGAAGACGCCTCAACCACGCCGACGCGAAGAGGTCCACCTCCGGGTGCCCGAACGTCTGGCAGAACCAACTGAACGAGTTGGTGTTGATCATCCATTCCATGGACAGGGGAACGAACCGGGACAGGCCGTTTGCCAGGACGTTAGACACCCCCCAGATGTGAACTGCCAGGAGAGCCAAACCCAGAGAACTCCGCAGATGAGTCACCCGAAGCGACCAACCCCAAAAAGCCAAGGACCGCATCGAGCCCCATCGGTTCAGATAATGAACCACTGGGGAGCAGTCCGAATGGAGCCGTATAATTGATCCGCGGGCGACCCGAACCCTCCAAAGCGCAAACCACACCGCCACAAACTCCCACACCGTGCTGTTGACCCAATGGAAGGACGAACCCCACCGCCCCTGGCCGGCCTGGTGAGCACTGGTTACAAAGCCCCAGCCGAGAGATGACGCATCCGTGAACACATTGAGCGAGGGTTTGGGAAGGCACCAAGGCACAGAACCCAGAAAAGCCGGCAACGCAGCAGTCAACACAAGGCCCCCAGGGGACGAACCAAGCGATCGTGAGAGAAGCGGAAGGGACGTCCCCGAAGGAACCAGAACAGCCAATGAAGCCAAACCCGACCCGGCTGGTAGACCAACATCGTAAAGTTCATGCTCCTGCACAGACCTTCGAGCAACCGCCGGGTGACCCAGGAGCCCCCCAGAAACAAGCACAGGCGAGACGAGACAGCAGCCGGAGGAGACACAAGGAAGTGGTCCGAGGGTCCCACACAAGACCCAGCCAGGACCGAACCTGGGAGGGAACCAGACGCGACTTCCTCCAGTTCACCAAGAACCCGAACCTGGCGAGCTCGGAAAGAACCAAATCCCTGGCGAGCACACGTGGACCGGCTGGGAGCCCAAACCAGCCACTCGTTGAGGTAAGCCAACACCCGAACACACAACAGACACAGACAGGCCACCACGACTCTGGTAAGGCGTGTGAACACGGGAGGTGCCAGATTCAACCCAAAAGGGAGACAATAAAAGCGGTAACTCTGATGCCCCACAACAAAACCGAGCCAGTCCCTTAACCTCAGATGAATAAGGACGTGCCAATACACGTCCTTGAGGTCCAGGGACACCAACCAAGCGCCCGGTTTCTGTTTAAGCCGGACCTGGGACAGAGTGGTCATCTGAAACGAGGGGCAAGAAACCCAAGGGTTCAGATGGGACAAGTCCAGAATGAACCACAGGTCCGCACAATCCCGTTTCGGAACCGAGAACAGGCGGGAAACCCACCTGAGAGAAGACGTCATTTCGACCATGCCCAAGCGCACCCACTCCAAGATGATCCGACAGAGCGCAGGTGAGGAAGCCTGCCCCGTCAGCCCCAAATCCCCCAAAGGAGGAGGAGCCACCCAATGCCACCACAGGCCGAGAGAAACAACCCGACAAGACCACAAATCTTGAGACCAAGCGTGAGCGAACCGAGTAGGCCTCCCCCCCTACTGCCCCATCAATGGGGCAAACCACATAAGGGCCGCTGCCCCTTACAAGAACCCGACCTGTGTGCAGAGTGAACACCGCGCCAACCAGGCACAGGCGGGACAGCAGGCGGCACCGGCACCGAACCTGACACCTGTAGCCTACCCCGACAAATGGAACTGCGAGCCCTGGCACGACCCTACCGAGAAGGAACCTTCCAGTTCCCCTAGAGCAACCGCAGAGGCCTAAAAAAGCAGAGGACAAAAAGGGGGAAGACAACCAAAGAATCAAGGCCCAAGCAGATTCCAAGGAAGAAACGAGTACCGCCTGTCAACACGCAAACCGCGCAGCAAAAAAACGTAGCAATGCCTCTCGTAGGATCGGTGCAAATAGCTTCAAAAGAGCAGACGACGCACGAGCAGCCGAGACTAAGGCGCCAGACCCAGGAACGGCCCCAAACGCCTCTACATCTTTTGCAAGCCAATCCGAAGACAGCTCCAGGAGGGAAAAGAAATGCAGGACCGAAGTTAAAAAGCCACGAGCGCTCAAGTCTTCAGCCACAAGTGCAGCCGACAGGGAAGGAACCTGCACATGAAGCTGAACTGCATCAACATCCCGCAAAAGAGCAGGAGCGAAAAGGCACTCATTAAATGCTCAAAATCGCCCCCAGGTAAACCTGGACCACTGTCAACGCTTCATGCCACTCAAACGTGCGGGTCCAATGGAACGAGTCCCAAGCATCAATGAATAAAGGGACAGTCTGCAAGCCGAAACCTCATAACACACCCAGTAAGGACACGATGATCCAAACCTGAACGAAGAATGATCCATTATGGAGGCTTACTCTGGGTCATACAGGAGGTAAGCCACAATGGCTGACCACCTCAGACGGCGAGATGCGGGAAGCCAAAAACCTCCAGAAAGATGGAACTGAAGAATCCACAGGGATACGGAACCAAACCCGGGAAGGAGCAGAACCCAAGCGCAAATCGTACGCAGAGGGAGGGGGGGGGAAGAAAAACCCACTCCTTGCAACAGTAAGCCCTGCTCAGAAGGACGGAAAATCCAGGCGGGGTCCAATGGAGCCCCAAGGCCCCCCCAAGTCAGCTCCTCCCCACCATGTGAACTTCCACTCCAGGCCCTGGGGCCGAGTCGTCCCCCAAAGCCCCGGCCTCGCATAATAAAAGCTAGGGCAGCCGAAAGAGCCGGAGGGAAGGGGCCCACTGGTCAGACCCCGGAGCATCGGCAGGAGGAACAGAATCGAATGCCTCCGTAGCCACCTTGGATGGGGCAACCCCGAAAACAGCCCGAGTCTCAGAAACCTCTAAACCCTGCCCTAACCCCAAAGCCCTCAGACACTTAGGGGCCGGAAGCAGGGGGGGGGTAGGGGACCGAATGAACCATCGAAGGGGAAATACGAGGGGCGTGGACAGAACCAAGGCCGAAGCGACCAACACCCCCTAAGTCCAATTAAGTCCCCATAGGCAAAGTAGGGCAGCCTCGGGGTGTCCGGGGAAGCGACAACCCAAGCACATTGCAATAACCTAAACCTACCCTGCAACACGCATGCTGCCTGCACCCGAAGAAAATCATCATTAGTCTGGGTGAATCGAGTCACAAACAAGCAACAAAGCTCGCAGGACTCGGGGTCGAATGTGTCACCGACCCAACAGGCAGCATGACAGAAAAACAATGAGTATTGCCCTGAGACAAGGGGACAGAGCAACCCTCAAACTCGCACAAAGCAAGAGGGAACGCAAGGGTTTCCTCCATCGGACACTAGTGCCCCTGCGGGGTTTTC
>WNGS01007700.1:37605-53437 GCA_020271785.1 Procambarus virginalis
AAATGTAAAAGACTTAAGAATAATCATGTCAGAAGACCTTACTTTTAGAGAACACAACAAGAATGAACGTAAGAATGTAAAGAAATGTAATTATGTAAAACATCAATGTTACGTACTCTACAAGCCCAATGTACATTCTTGTATATATAAAGAAAGTTGCTGTCACAACTGCAAGAAAAATGAGAGGTTAGCTAAGACCCTTCTAAACGAGAGATATCACGCCAATGATGCTACCGTCTTTAAGACATTAGTGCTCTCTAGGGTGGAATATTGTTGCACACTAACACCCATATTCAAAGATGGAGAAATTGCTGACCTGAAGAGCATGCAAAGATCCTTTATTGCTAGAATCCACTCAATAAAACTTTAAATTATTGAGACCGCCTAGAAATAAAAAATCTATTCCTTAGAGCGCAGGTGGGAGATGCATAATAATTGACACTTGCGAATTATTAAAAGAACTAGTTCCAAATCTGCACACAAATAGGCCACACGAGACCAAAAGGCATGGTAGGATGTGCAAAATAGCTGCACCGAAGAAAAGAGGTGCAATAGGCATGCTGAGAATTATCAACATCAAAGGGCCAAGACTTTTTAACACTTACCCTACACACACGGGACATAACTGTCCCACCTCTCAAGTATTCAGAACACGACAAGCACCTTCAAAGAATACCTGATCAACCAGGCTGACTCATACATCAGGCTGCAAGCAGCTGCACGAAATAGTTTGGTGGATCAGACCAGAGACCAGGGTGTGGGGACACTGCTCCCTGGAAACTTCACCATGTAGGTAGACATGAAGGGAGCTTCAGAAGGAACAGTACAGTACTGTACTTGTATAACTAGCATGTACACGAGTGCCTCTGTTTAAAAGGACTCGAGATAACCAAGGAATTAGTTATATGATAACCGAATTAATTATGTAACGGTGGACAATATGGCGCTAATGTTTCACCAGTACCACATTATCAAATGTTAAAAGCCACTACAGGTTGTGTCTACATCACTGCCAGCACTGTGCTTTGGTCAGCCAGCAAAGTTATATTGCATCCAATACCTTGAAAAGGCATACGCGTGTATGCCTTTCCATTGGAGTCTTTCAGCGCCCTGGAGAGGGGGGGGGGACCTGCTGCCTGGGTAACAGCTTCTCCCCCGAATCAACTTACCCTGGCTTTGCGCCCTGGAGAGGCCACTTCAGACCAGGCCGACACCAGAGCACAACTCCATAGTCTCCTGAGACTGATGGATGCCTACTACTACTACTACCTTGAAAAAGTAAGTAAGTAAGTAAGTAATTATCAAAAGAAGGCACCAAACCGGGAAGGCTATGTAGCACCATCAAATGTGCGGAATAATCAGAGGGCGCTAAATATCACCAAGGATACCAATACAAGAACAAAAACGCATAAGGCGAACGATATCAAAAGTATCAGAGTCACCTAGAATTCTATTGAGGGACAAGTGACCACGAGGGGCGGTCGGAAAGCAGGACATACGCTTGTCCCGGAAGTCAGGACATTCAAGAAGGACATGCACGACCGTAAGAGGGACAATGCAATTAGGACAATAAGGAGCAGGGCGGCGCTCCATCAAGTGACCATGGGTTAAGCGAGTATGGCCAATACGCAACCTCGCCAGAGCAGTTTCCCATCGCCGGTTACGGTGATAGGACGGCCACGAGGAAACACAACATTTAAGAGTACAGAGTTTGTTACCAGTAACAGACGACCAAGCAGCCTGCTAACGGGTAAGGATAGAGGAATGGATAACCGGGTAAAAGTCGGAATATGGAATACCTTTACGAGAGATGGGACAAGAGCGGACAGCTTCCTTGGCAGCAGCATCCGCATGCTCATTTAAAGACACGCCAATATGGCTGGGAACCCAACAAAACTCAACCGACTTAAACTTACTGTGAACAAGAAACAGCCAATGCTGGATCTCGACAACTACTGGATGAACCGGATTAAAGGACCAGAGAGCCATGAGTACCATGGAGGTGAAGGACCGGGGAAACATCGGGAACGAACTTACCCACTATCTTACGGATACATATCTGTGGCAGGGGAGTTTCGGACGTAATTGTGGAGACATAAGCCCAACATTCACGTTTAGCCATACGGATGGCCCTACGGGCCACCGCACTCGCTTTCCGAAAGAAAAGAAAAGAATCGGTCATCTGCCGACGGCGGTGCCTCTTCCAGGCTGCACGCTTACAGCGGACAGCCCGAGCACAGTCCGCATTCCACCAGGGAACGCACTTCCGTGGACCCCGAGAGGAAGAGCGAGGGATAGAGCGGAGGGCAGCGTCGATGACAGTGTCATGAAAAAGGAGGAGAGCGCGAGGGAGAGACAGAAGGGATAGGTCAGAGAGAGCAGCACTGAGGGTAAATAGGTTCCAGTCCGCTTGAGCAAACTGTCACCGAGGGAAGGAAAGGGGAGGATGGAAAGAGAAAAAGGAAACGAGGATGGGGAAATGATCACTTATGGAGGTCATCAAGAACCTGCCACGTGAAATCTAAGTAGAGAGAGGAAGAGCAGAGATAAAGATCAAGACAGGAAAGGGTGCGAGTCCGAGAGTCCAAATGAGTGGGCTCACCAGAATTCAGAAGAGACAGGGAAGAAGAGAGGAGAAATGGCTCAAGAAGGCGACCTCGGGTATTCATCAGAACATCACCCCAAAGAGAATGACGACAATTGAAGTCACCCAGCAGGAGCACAGGCTCCGGCAAGGAGTCCAGGAGGTGTTTCAAATCAGGAAGAGAAAGCGGGACACTCGTGGGGAGATAAATGGAACAAACTGTGTACCATTTCCCCATAAAGATACGAGCAGCCGAACAATGGAGAGTCGAAGGAAAAAGTAAAGGAACAAAGGGAACATCAGCACGAATCAAGAGAGCAGAAGAATTAGGAGCCCCAGCAATGGGTTGGGGGGAGGGGGGAAAGGAATAGCCACGAAAACGACCAGGACGAGCACCAAGCATTGGCTCCTAGAGACAGACACAAAGGGGCGAAAACTGCGAAATCAGAAGTTGGAGTTCAAGGAAATTGGCGTAACAACCTCGAACGTTCCATTGAAGAATACACAACGACGAGAAGAGAAAGGACAACAACAGAAAACAAGGAAGAAACAAAGGCGAAAGAGCAACATAGCACATTAAAGAATATCAGGGTCAGGATCAGGGTCAGCAAAGTCAGGGTTAGGGGGCATGGGTAAACTGAGCAAAGACGGAGGGAAGGAAGTGGGAGAACAGACCAGAGGTGGGCGGGCGGGGTCTGGAGGAGGAGGAAGAAGAGAAGGAGACAACGGAGAGGAGCAGTCAAGGACAGCAGCAGGAAGAGGGGGAGAAGAAAGAGGGGAGTGCACCATAGCAAGGGCAGCAACCGAAAGGGAAGCAGGGGCCAAAGAAACCTCCATAGCAGGAACAGGGGGAGCAACCACTGAAATGGGTGGGGAAGGAGCAATAGAACCAGTAGTAGGGGTCGAGGAAGAAAGCGAAGCCTTCTTACCCGCCGGGGAAGAGGAAGGAGAGGAGCCAGGCTTACGCTTCTGACTTAAAGAGACCGGTGTCCCAGCAACTACGTACCGGGCAACAGATTCCAGTGTCTCAACAGGAGAAGCTGAACGAGAGCACACACGATGGCTGTTAGGAGAGCGATGGACATCTGCCTGCACCGACAGGCGGCGTGGAGAGTCAAGAGATGGAGGAGAAGGATGGGAAGGAGGATCAGAGGGAGACGAGGAAGAAGACACAGGAGACACGACAGACCGGTTAGAAAGAAGGGGAACTCCAGACAGAGGACCAGGAGGGGGACCCTTCGGGACAGAACTCAAAGGAACAGAGGAGGAGGCAGTGGGTGTATCAGGGTCCAAAGCCCGGAAACGGTTGAGAGTCTGAGGAAGGTGGGAAGGACGAGGAGAAGAAGAGCGCAACACGCGAGCATAAGAGATATTAGCATAAGGCGGGAGCCGGCGAACCTGGCGCCTCGCCTCAGGAAAAGATAAACTTTCCCGGTGCTTCAAGCTGAGGACGGCTGCCTCAAGCTTGTAATGGACACATGCACGGGAGAAGGTAGGCTGGGCCTCACCGCAGTTGAGGCAACGAGCCTGGGGAGAAGTGCACTCTGACTTAAGAGTGACCTTCGCCACCACACAAAGGACAGAGAGAGAGTGTCCCAGAGCAGCGGAGGGCACCATGCCCAAACCTCCAGCACGTGTTACAAAGCCGAGGAGAAGAAATGTACTCCGGGACAGAGCACCTGGCACCAGCAAGAATGACGGAGGGTGGAAGGCACCTACCATCAAAGGTAATCTTCACAACCCGAAGGGGTTGACAGCGACTACCACGAGGGGGACGAGTAAACGTGTCCACCTGGAGAATAGAATGGCCCTGGGCAGCAAGGATATGTCGAATATCGTCGTGGCAGTCTCGCAGATCCCGAACACCGGTCGCAACATGGGGCAGAAGCAGAATAGTGCCAACACTGGCATTCAACTGAGCGTTCTTCGAGACCCGAGCAGGGGTCTCACCAAGGCAGGATAAGGCAGCCAAGCGGGAAGCAGCATCCTGAGAAGGAGCAGCAACCACACGTGTACCGAGACGAGTGGGGTTGAAAGTAACAGAGGCATCCACGGAATCAACGAGATGTCAATGGAGGGAGAAATCATCAAGAGGCGCAGAATCAAGAGGGAGGAGATCAAAATATTTGGCCCACGAAGCGGAACCAAACAAGGCTTGAACGGGAAGGAATCGAGCAAAGGCGGCCGTGACGAGGACAGCGTTGAGAACCCCCAGAGAGAGAGAGGGGATAAAAGGCGCAGTAGTTACAACTAGAGATGGAGCCACGCCAGGGGATGAGGTAGTCACCACTGGGGGCTTGGGGCTCGACCCAACCACAGAGGAGGGAGGGGAGTCGAGGGGAGGAGTCAGAGGCGCCAAAGGAGGAGCAAGATCGGGGCCCAATGCAGTGGAGGATACAGAGCCTGGTCTTCCAACACGGACCGACTCGGGGGCTTGGTCGCCCACCCCACGAGCCTGAGAAGATGAAGGAGAAACAGTAGAACCAGTAATCATTGCTACGAGAAAAAATATTCATTCACGAGTGTGCCGCCACACGCACCATGGAGCCACAATTAGAGGCAGAACACCCAACAAGAAGGAAGGAAATAAAGTAGTCAATTACAAAATATAATCTGAATTAAAATGTTCACATGGCATTAAAAACAAATTATGCAACAAACAAATTTGCTAAACCTACCTCCATCAAGCATTCATAATTAAAAAGCTGTTGCCCTGTTCCTTTATGTTGACCGTTATTCCTACATCACGCTTGAGCACTGGCCTCGCCTCCAAAGGAAGAATATCCAGTTCTGCAACACTTTCGAGAGATTTGATTCCAGACTTGACCGTTTCAAGACCTATCTTGGGGCTTGGTCTTTCCATCTTCACAGGTGGGCAAGTTCCTCTGGGGCTCAGTCTTTCCATCTTCATAGGCGAGGAATTTACTTTGGGCTTCTTTCTTCCATGTTCGTCATCACTGGAGAGGCAAACATGAGGCTCGCTGGAAGATCTACGACGACAAGACCTTCGGGCAAATACACAAATCAATCAAAATTACAAGTACTGTACATTATTAGGTCTAAAATTTTTACCCATAATTTACCCTAGACCTATCATCTCCATCGGCCTCAATGAGAGAGGAAGCCAGAGGCTTGTAAAAGGGCTTTTTTGGCACCCCCCCCCATTATTCAACATTTTTACTATTTTTATTTTGAACTAAAGCACTGTCTTGGTACTTACAGCCAACAGGAAGGTAATTACTAAGTGATCCTTTCTGATATGTCCGGAAGTGATGAAACCCTGCTGACACTGTTGCGAGCGAGTGCGAGCGAGTGCGAGCGAGAGAGAGCGAGAGAGAGCGAGAGAGAGCGAGTGCGAGAGAGAGTGTGAGAGAGTGGAGAGAGTGTGTGAGAGAGCGAGTGCGAGAGAGTGTGAGAGAGAGTGTGAGAGAGAGTGTGAGAGTGTGAGAGAGAGTGTGAGAGTGTGAGAGAGAGTGTGAGTGTGAGAGAGAGTGTGAGAGAGTGTGAGAGAGTGTGAGAGAGTGTGAGAGAGTGTGAGAGAGAGTGTGAGAGAGAGTGAGAGAGAGAGTGTGAGAGTGTGAGAGAGAGTGTGAGAGTGTGNGCATCACACTCCGGCAGCTGCCCACCCAGCCCCTCACGGCGACAACGGGCCGGACAGTGAGGGCGGGGGGGGGGATAACAGTAAAACAAACGTGATTTCTCTAGAAAGAGGAAGGCAAGCAAAATTGGCTACAAAAAGTCTTAATTTTCTTTTGAACTGATTAAGACAATACAGGTGTTAGTCTCATTAGGGAGGCCATTCCATAATTTGGGGTCCTTTATTTACCTCTCATTTTTAGTCATGATGTACTCTAGGGATTAAATAGGTATTCGTTTCTAGGTCGGCGTTCAATCCCCGACCGTTCACGTGGTTGGGCACCATACCCCACCCCCCCACCCACACGTTCCATCCCAATCCTTATCCTGACCTCTTTCAAGGGATAAGTCAAAATGGCTTGGCGCTTTCCCCCGATTGTTCCATTCCCTTCTGGTGTGCCTCCCCCTCCCCTCACCCCCTATGGGTTTTGTTACAGCCACTAAAGGAAGCACTTTAGCTCAATTTATACCAACCACACAGTGTGCAAGTGTGGTCTGACCCCATGTGGTTAACATTCTCAAGACTTCAGTTATTACTTGAGAGTTGAAGCCATGTGCAGGCTGAGTAACATTTGTATCTCAGACAAGATTATGAGGAAAGCAGCTAGTCAAGAATATTGCATTGTTAAAATTTACAAAGTTTTTGGGCAAGGAACTTAATCAGCATTTCACTTCTCTCCTTTTTCAATATTGAAACTTTCTAAACAACGAGGGGATTGGATTCTGCCTTTTACCATGATATATGCAGCATTATAGCCTGGAGCCAGGTGCTGGTAGTGTACATTATGAAGCATAACTTAGTATATTAATCATGGACACTATTTCACAGCTTCTCTTTAGCTATCTTGAGATGATTTCGGGGCTTTGTGTCCCCACGCCCGGTCTTGACCAGGCCTCCTTTTTGTTACATATCCCAGGAAGCAGCCCATAGATGCTGTTTAACTCCCAGGTACCTATTTACTGCTAGGTAACAGGGGCATCAGGGTGAAAAACATTTTGCTCATTTGCTTCCGCCTCACCGGGATCGAACCCGGAACCTCAGGACTACGCATCCAAGCACTGTTCTCCCAGCTGTCAGGCGCCCTACTACAAGCTTGTTCAGAGTGATTGCAGATGTTAAAGAGTTTTCATGTCAGAACTGTATGCAGTGACCATTTTGCTGCCTCTTATCTACAATACAGAAACCAGAGATGCAGAAGCCACAATGCAGCACTGAAAACAGCAGATGGTTTTTCACTCAAGGGTTATAAACCAAGGACCATCAACCTTCCCAAGCTCTAAATGCCAACTTTGAAATCTAGCTGGAAAATGTAATTTATCTGAAGCCCACTAACCCTAGTGGCATCAACGAGGACAGGAAGCTTACGGCTTGTCAAAGGTACCTCCCCCCCCATTTGCTTTAAAATATGGCATTATTAGGTCAAATGGGAGACCTTTAACAACCAGCTGATTTCCTATCCTCATCGAGGCCACTGGAATGGCGGCGGCCTTGGGTAAATCATATCCAGTCTCTGCTGCAAGTAATATTCAAAAGAAGGCACCAAACCTATTAGGCTATGTAGCAGCACCAAATGTGTGGAATAATCAGAGGGCGCTAAATATCACCAAGGATGCCAGTACAAGAACAAACGCACAAGGCGAACGATATCAAAAGTGTTCGATTCACCAAGAATTCTATCGAGTCTGCTGCGAAAACAATTCAAATCAATATTTAATTTTATTCAATGCATAATTATTAATTGCATTCTTACAAAACCATCTGAATATTTGTTGCAGTATATGGTATAATGTAGATATTATTTGATGCAAGTATAGAACAATTAGCAATGGCAAAAACCTAAACCTGGATCAGGTCAGACTGTTATAACCAATTTTGCAGGTTTTGCTTTGACCCACTGCTGAGCAGGATATGTCCTGCCCAGCAGTGGGGGGGGGGGGGTCCCCCACTTTCACAGAAAATTGTTAAATGAAAAATATGAATTTCAGGAAACCACCTTAAGCCTAACAAAAAAAAATGATTGACAAGGGTTTTCACAACGAAGGCCAAAGAGCTCCCACATGCCGTATACAAATATTTAATAGAATTGTGAACATTAAATGATTTTGGTTAAGTAGATCAAATGTACCATCAATACTTTAATAAACATGTTACATTAAAAAAGTGCATCACTCAAAATGCAGGTACAGTAATGGGATGAGAGTAGTCCAATGATCCATGTTCAAAAATGCAAAATCTTTATTTTTCCCTCGTAAACAAAGCTTCAGAATTCAACAAAATGGAAAATTCTCTGCTACTGAGAGAACAGTAAACAATAAACCACAGACTTCCAGATGTGATCAAATCCCCCACACTGGCACCAGTTGCCAATAGCTTAAGTCAAATTAACAGCTAAAGTAGTATGTAATTATTCTCTTAAATGTTTATCACAAATACAAATTATACTACTTATAATCTTTCCTCTAGGAAACAAAAAACTAATTTGATAATAGTGCAATATGGCAGTCATGATGTAGCCATATAGTAACTATTCTGCACAGTTAAACAAGAGGGGCTCCACCACGGTGTCCACAGCAGTCTGTGGCAAGGTGCCAAACCTCGCTGCAGTGAGCGCCTCTTCCCATACACCTCCATGCGGCTTATGGCTTGCTACACCTCTCTCAGAGGTAATTACACTCAGCTCACAGATGAGTTGCTCAATCTTTTCTGCAAATATCTGCAACAAATACAAATTATACTTTTATTGTTAATGTTTATCTTGCCTCTTGGAAGCAAAAAGCTAATTTATCAAATAATTTTTGTTATTAGTTATATCAAGAGCATCATGATACAATCTTTTAAGACTGAAAATGGCTTTATCTGAATGTAATTAAACAATTGAATATTTGTTGTAACTTTAGGATAAGTTAACTAGCTAGTCCTGATAAAGATGCCATTACTATAACCAAAATAAAAATCAAATCAAATGTTTATTCAGGTAAAAGTACATACATAGAAGATTTGTTACAAACATAATGTTGGATTTATAGATAGAGCTAGTACATACAATACCTGAAGCCACTAGTACGTATAGAGCATTTTGGGCAATCTAATCAACAAAAATATAGGTATCTAATTAGAACTATTATGCCAAGGTAGTTATGATCATTTTCTAACATTGACTATGCCATAATCTTACCATACACAACATTCAAACCTGACACGACTCACTGTGAGAGGAGTAATAACACCATCAGGAGCAGCTTGCAGCCCACCACCGTCACTGTAATATTTGGTCAGCTTCATGTTCAGCACGTGCAGTGTCTGAATGAGCAGCCGCTGCATGTCCTCATCCACCTTCAGCATGTCTAAACACTCCTTCTGAAAACATAACAGGGATGAGGAGCCTTAAATGTGTGTGAATTTGCTGCAATATAAACCGGGGTTAGTAATAATAATAATAATAATAATAATAATAATAATAATAATAATAATAATAATAATAATAATAAATAATAAAAACAAAGTAAGTTCAATGTCTTAAATGCATTACACTTGCTTTATTTATTAATTTATATAAACAAGAGTTCTTGCATAATAACAATAATAATAAATTTTTAGTCTGGAAAAGTACATACATAGTTAATTTACAAACAATGTTGGATTTATAGATGGAGCTAGTACATACAATACCTAAAGCCACTAATATGCATAGCGTTTCAGGCAAGGTGTGTGGGGGGGGGGGACACTTAGATTAAAACTTTATAGTAACTGGGATTAGGTGTAAATTGTGTTTAAAAATGAAAAATATAAAGGTGGGAACATGGCAGATATCATCAATTGTACAAATTGGAGAACAAACAGCATTGTTTAAAAATAGTAAGACATGGTTGAGATTTACGGGTAAGGTAGATTACATGGAGTTAATTAGGTAGTACTTGGTTTTACTCATTAAAACTGGTTGAGAGGGGTACAGCCTTTGACATGATTTGGGAGCTCATTCCACATTTCTGGGTCCCTTGATATGTAGAGCATTTCTAATTTAGTTAAGTTGCATTCTTGGAATATCAAATAGGTATTTGTTTCTGGTGTGGTGCCCATGTGTTCTGTTACAACCTTCTAGGAAGCTTCTAAGGTCAGGATTGACATTGCAGTTCAGAGTTTTAAATATATATAGTACACATGAGAGGATGTGTAGTGACTTAATATCTAACATTCAAATATTGAGTAAGGGTACCGAGTGCTGTATGGGGCCAGCTGTCTGAGTTTGATATTGTTCTAATGCCAGCTTTATGTTGAATAATTAGAGGACAAATAATTTTTTGTTGTAGAACCCCAAGCACAAATACCATAACTGAGATAAGGATAGATGAGAGAGTAATAAAGCATCACCAGGGCAGGGCGAGGTACATATTTGATCTTAGAAATAATGCCAACAGTTTTAGAAACTTTGAAAAGCACTTGTACAGCCACTAGCACGCATAGCATTTCCGGCAAGTCCTTACTCTTAATATTCCCCGGAATATGACCCGCCAAATCATTTAACAACCAGGAACCCATTTTACTGTTGGGTAAACAGAGGCCACAGTTAAGGATTGGTGCCCAGTAAATCCTCCCAGGTCAGGATACGAACATAGGACATAGCGCTTACGAAACCCCAGGGAAGTTTCTTACCACTACTCCACGGGGACTGAGGGTCAAAAACTTCCTTATCTCTACTACTCTATTATGTGTTCAGTGTGCACCGATGTTCCCTTGTCCTTCCTGCCTCACACTTGGTAGGTCAACACACGTTATACAAGTCGGCCAAAAATACTGTACAGGGAAACCCCAATATTAAGTGCGTGTGGGGGAGATGTAGCACCTCGACAGAAACCTATTTGAGTGTTTCCATTATAATATCACTCAATTTGTGAGAGAGTGGCCCTTCATTCACTAGTAATGAAGGGTCTTTATTTGTCTAGACAGACTATAATTAACATTGTCAAAACATCTTTTGAAGGTCCACATTCCTTTTTTGGGTAGCCATTTTTGTCAACAGCAAAGTGTACAAAATTAAACCACTTAGTATAGCAACATTGGTGCTATTAGAAATACTGAATTGGCAGAACTAACACAATATTAAATTTGGTTATATAGGCACAAGTAAATCCAGGTACATTCAGATAATGTCCGATATATTTTTGGCTTCAAAAAATTTAAACTGTGGGCTAGGAGGATATTGGTCCCCAGATGTTAATGTGAACTCTGCTCTTGTGGAATGCACCTAACTCTGGTTTTTATAACATGAAGGAAGCTTTGGAGTTATTATCAAAGAGTAATACATACTGGTACTTGCATGCTGGAGGTGAAGGCTACAAACAGGGAGAGATTATGTTTTCTATATTATCTTATTATAAGAGGAAAGCAGATGGGACAAACCAAGGATTCTGTTACAACAAACAGAACCCAGAGTGTAATAGTCGACAAAGTCAAATCTGAATCATCCACCATGAAAAGCTCGGTTTCCCAAGGTACCGTACTTGCTCCGGTTCTTTTGCCCCATCCTCATGTCAGAAAAGGATACCAGAGTTACCCGAGGGTGTTAGTGGCCTCGACGAGGACAGGAAGCCGGTGCCTTGTTGAAAACACAGTACAATACAAACTATAGTACTGTATCATCCCATTGCAGATGACAAATTTTCCAAGAGAGAAGCCAACGGAAGACATAGCAAACCTCTAATCTGATGTTAATAAAGTCTTTCAATGGACCAAAAAAATTAACATGTTTATTGAGCAGACGTTCTAATTACTGTGCTATGGAAAATCATCAAAGCAGAAACGACGTATAAAATAGTCAAAACCACACTTTTGAAAAAAAAAATGTAAAAGACTTAAGAATAATCATGTCAGAAGACCTTACTTTTAGAGAACACAACAAGAATGAACGTAAGAATGTAAAGAAATGTAATTATGTAAAAACATCAATGTTACGTACTCTACAAGCCCAATGTACATTCTTGTATATATAAAGAAAGTTGCTGTCACAACTGCAAGAAAAATGAGAGGTTAGCTAAGACCCTTCTAAACGAGAGATATCACGCCAATGATGCTACCGTCTTTAAGACATTAGTGCTCTCTAGGGTGGAATATTGTTGCACACTAACACCCATATTCAAAGATGGAGAAATTGCTGACCTGAAGAGCATGCAAAGATCCTTTATTGCTAGAATCCACTCAATAAAACTTTAAATTATTGAGACCGCCTAGAAATAAAAAATCTATTCCTTAGAGCGCAGGTGGGAGATGCATAATAATTGACACTTGCGAATTATTAAAAGAACTAGTTCCAAATCTGCACACAAATAGGCCACACGAGACCAAAAGGCATGGTAGGATGTGCAAAATAGCTGCACCGAAGAAAAGAGGTGCAATAGGCATGCTGAGAATTATCAACATCAAAGGGCCAAGACTTTTTAACACTTACCCTACACACACGGGACATAACTGTCCCACCTCTCAAGTATTCAGAACACGACAAGCACCTTCAAAGAATACCTGATCAACCAGGCTGACTCATACATCAGGCTGCAAGCAGCTGCACGAAATAGTTTGGTGGATCAGACCAGAGACCAGGGTGTGGGGACACTGCTCCCTGGAAACTTCACCATGTAGGTAGACATGAAGGGAGCTTCAGAAGGAACAGTACAGTACTGTACTTGTATAACTAGCATGTACACGAGTGCCTCTGTTTAAAAGGACTCGAGATAACCAAGGAATTAGTTATATGATAACCGAATTAATTATGTAACGGTGGACAATATGGCGCTAATGTTTCACCAGTACCACATTTATCAAATGTTAAAAGCCACTACAGGTTGTGTCTACATCACTGCCAGCACTGTGCTTTGGTCAGCCAGCAAAGTTATATTGCATCCAATACCTTGAAAAGGCATACGCGTGTATGCCTTTCCATTGGAGTCTTTCAGCGCCCTGGAGAGGGGGGGGGGACCTGCTGCCTGGGTAACAGCTTCTCCCCCGAATCAACTTACCCTGGCTTTGCGCCCTGGAGAGGCCACTTCAGACCAGGCCGACACCAGAGCACAACTCCATAGTCTCCTGAGACTGATGGATGCCTACTACTACTACTACTACTACCTTGAAAAAGTAAGTAAGTAATTATCAAAAGAAGGCACCAAACCGGGAAGGCTATGTAGCACCATCAAATGTGCGGAATAATCAGAGGGCGCTAAATATCACCAAGGATACCAATACGAGAACAAAAACGCATAAGCGAACGATATCAAAAGTATCAGAGTCACCTAGAATTCTATTGAGGGACAAGTGACCGCGAGGGGCGGTCGGAAAGCAGGACATACGCTTGTCCCGGAAGTCAGGACATTCAAGAAGGACATGCACGACCGTAAGAGGGACAATGCAATTAGGACAATAAGGAGCAGGGCAGCGCTCCATCAAGTGACCATGGGTTAAGCGAGTATGGCCAATACGCAACCTCGCCAGAGCAGTTTCCCATCGCCGGTTACGGTGATAGGACGGCCACGAGGAAACACAACATTTAAGAGTACAGAGTTTGTTACCAGTAACAGACGACCAAGCAGCTGCTAATGGGTAAGGATGGAGGAATGGATAACCGGGTAAAAGGCGGAATATGGAATACCTTTACGAGAGATGGGACAAGAGCGGACAGCTTCCTTGGCACAGCATCCGCACGCTCATTAAAGACATCGCCAATAGGGCTGGTGTGAGATTTTTCTCTACGCCTACCTCCCTTAGGAGGTGGACTACAAGTTTAAGGCTGCTCTTGGCAGTTAAGCATGAGTCCAGTAGAAAAAGGAGAAGCGGGAGCAAACCGCCAGGCTTCCACCAGCAGGGGTGAAAACCTGTCCACAATAGGCCGCTGGTTCCTCCTAGTTAAACATGACGTTAAAACCAATAAAGGGTAACCGACGGGTTCTCACAATCAATTTTATATGTATTGTGTGTGGCGCTATGAATTGGAATTCGAATTCCCAAGAGCGCAGCCGTCATATCAAAGATTTAAAACAACAATATCAAATATATATCAGAACAATGGGAGTGGTACAGAATAGTTGAAGGTTGACATCAAAGACTGTTAACAAATAACAATTTATTATAACAAGAGACTAGACTACTACATCAAAACAAAGAATGTCAATGACGTTACTCGAACATAAGCGTGCCCACAGAGGAATCAACACGCAAGCAAGAACTAACAGATCTATAATCACAATTACAACAAATGACACAGTGAGTTCTGGAACACGTCTCCAGTAACCTCCTAACTGTTCTACGCCTCAGTGCAGTCTACACCTGCAATAGCGGTTGCAATGCAATCAAATCAGTAGCCTTTCAATGACATCAATAACTAATGGGTTCACTGGCAACTCCAGCACCCTTCCTCAAATTAATCTTTACGTTAATGTCCATCCAGTGGCACCATAACCAACAGCTAAATAGCAACCCTTGCTGTGTGGCTGCATACTGAACTAACCTGAACACAGGTGTGCCCACTGATGACGCAATATTGCAAACTCAAAGAAAAATATCACAGACTAAGTTACACCACAGCGTGTGATTTAATTACGTTACAGTCCAACCAGTGGCATTTGCAACACAGCTATTCAACAGCCCCTCGAGAAATGACAGCAGGCTCCATCCTGCTGACACTTCGGGCTGACAACATGAACTAACTGAACAATTATCCACTGATGACACAAGCAAGCAATCAATAGTGACACGACTTCCTAGTGGCAGCTACTCTAATCACAAGCTTAAGGTCCTCCAGTCCAACAGGAGCGACCCCCGTAATCAGGTGGGTAGTCTAACAGTGACTCCCCCTATCACAACTAAAGTGAACACAGTCAGGCAAGGTGGGATTCTGGGACACAGCTCCACTCATCCCTAAGTTACTTTACCCTCGTCACTAGACGATAACCAAAAGAAATTGCCTTAATCAATTGCAACATTGATTATGTGAATAATGATGGAAATTGACTGATCACAGCAGTCAGCAACAAGTACTACTTTAATCACAAACAAGTGTCTCACGCTAGACACAACATGATAGTACTCTACGTTAACACAAGTCCTCTTGTCACAATAACTCAACTCTTAAATTACATCACACTTGACTCCTTGCAAGTATTCAGTGAGTAATTCTTAATTAAGGTCAAACGGACCACTAATTACATCCCAATTGAGTTACGTTAACTAAGCCTACCCCAAGTGGGTGGCTTCTCAACAGTCTGTGTATCACTAATTACGTTTACTTACTAATGAGTGCTAATTACCCTAATTAGCCTTGAGCAATTAATTAACTGTCACCAGGACCGATAATTAATCATACATAAATACGTCTCACTCCGCACTGCCTAAGCAGGTCTCATCAAACACTGTGAATTCACGGAAGAGGAGTTAATTACCCTAATTAACAATGAGTGCAACTTAATCCACTGTCACCAGACAGAATATGATTAATATAACGTATTATGCTAACCCCATGACCTCGCTTTACCGAGTCATCTGAGTCTCAAGACTCCAGACGTTAATTACTCCACTAATTATCATGAGCCACTAATTGCCCCAACCTGAAAGGCAGTTGTCTCGAGCAACTG
>WNGS01007700.1:77809-90369 GCA_020271785.1 Procambarus virginalis
CCCAGCTCTTGTTCACATAGTTTACAGTTAGAAATGTTCACTATTGGGGGATTCATTACCTGCAGCCACTTGTCTATTAAAGGAAGTATAAGGGTAGAGTCGCTCTGGGGCGAGGCCGTGAGAGTCCTCGCACAGGTTATACTGAAGTCTACCCGGGATTGGTTGGGGGGGGGGGGGAATACCTAAATTTGACCATCAGAGTTAAAGAACACAAAACAATGGCGAATTATGGCTGGTAATTGTGCTCCAAGCAAAATCTTATTAAAAGAAAGAGCAAGTATTGGAATAAAAGAATTTTCCAAAAACAGAAAACAGTGATTTTTGTAATTTTTTGTGATGATATAGCATTAATAGTGCTATATTTAAATAAGTAAATAAATTATAATAAATTATATGTACAATTAAATGTAGTATTTAAAAGAAAAATTAGATATAATAAAAAGTCTATGATAATTTAAAAAAAAAGAAAAAGTTTATATAGTAAAAATCAATTTTTAAAATAGTAATTAAATAATATAATAAATTTTACAATGAAATTTCTATATATTGTCATGATCACGTTGTAGTTCTAAAAACATTAAATATTTTTCAAACGCACATAGTTGCATACTGATAGTGATCCATTGGAATAGTGATACAATGGAAAACGCCATTGTATGGCATTTTCTGTGACATTAGTGGAGGTGGTGGAATAATAACACTCAAGAAGCTGATAGTGCTTAAGAATACTCCAGAGATTCATAGACCCTAATAACCCTCCTGAGGTTAAAAGGCCTTAACAGTAGTTTATTTACAAACTTAACCACTAATACAATGGGTGCTTGATTTACTTTAGATTGGCATCAGAAAGTGTATGGTCGCATAAACAAGACTCTTGATGTCAGACTAATCGATTCTGATCCACTCGTGGAGAAACACCCAACTTAATACTATTGACTGCCAATCACTAACACAGCATATCTAACTGCCGGCGTGAAAAGGATCACAGGAGTTCCAACCGGATACTCGGGCAATGATCATGCACAATAAATCACAATGGCACTGTGAATGGGATAGGCAATAATCATGCACAATAATAATGTCACACAATAACTAAATGTGTGGTGTATGTGAAACTCACATTCACAGACCAGTTTAATGTCGTGGTACCACACAGATAAACACACATACACCATCAGGTGTCTAGGTCTCCACCTATACCTGGGTCAGGTATGAAAAGGTGAGGACTGTGGTTAATCACTCAGATCAACACACAGACAGAAACAATAATAAAAACACAAGATCTTGTACTTACAGGTAGGCTACTTCTCTCATTCACTCACTCAAGCACATTTATGCAAGAACTCGTGAAGAACTCGTAGGTGGCCTGACAGCTGGTTTCGCTTGTTATGACGTGAGACCAATGACGACAGGATTTCCCAATAAACCGTACTTGACACGGAGGGTACTCACAGGGTGGCGTGTTGTATGCCTAACAGACAGACACACACACACTAGATGGCACTGGCAGTAAAGTGGTGAGGTCACATAGAAAACTGATTCAGGGCGGGTGGTGGTTTGAGGTGGCTACACGCTTTGGACTTAGTGGTGGCGGCTGATATATGGTACCATGCAGGTACACTGTGGTAAAGTCACACTCAGATTACTTAGGCAGCGGCACTCCCTTAGTTCACTCTAGGTCACTCACAGACAATTTCAATTTGTCACCAGGAGATACCTGATAACAGTCTGTTTCACTCTTGTGATTCACAGATTTTTCACTATAGAAGATTTCTTAACAATATAGTCATGATCGAGATTCCGAGCGAGCGTTGGTATATCGAGAAGACACTGAGTTTAACTTGACGGTGAGGAATGGACGGTGTTCTGTCTATTGGGCGATAGACAGAAGAACACGTCAACCATATACAGACGTCCTCATGAGAATACCGTTGCAAGGGATTGCAAGGCTCCTCGTGGTAGCACAAACACCAGGTCTACAAGTGACCAATGGCGTTTCAGCAAAGGTGCCAGAACCAATGATATTGATCGTTACATGATCGGTAGCAGAGGTGACGTCATGAACACGTCACTCTTGTTACTGAGATTGACCCAAGAGGTCAGAGCTTATCTCTCACCTCGCAGGCGCCTCTCTCTCTCTCTCTCTCACGTTCGGCACCTCCTGCTGTGTACTCACTAACCACATGACAAGTATGCTTAACTCCCCTGTATCTAATTTACCCTTGGGTAAACAGCGGCCTCCGTATTATAAAAGTATTCCTGGTTATGTGGGCATCCTGGGAACTCCCAACATGGCAGTTTACGTCCAGGGTTAACAGAGACAGTGCCCTGTGCACGACTAGGTGCACGGTGCACTGCAATGAGACATTCAAGTCAGCTGTGGGAGAATCTTGAGAGACCATACTCTCACAGCTATAAGGTCATCTTATACTCCCATCTCAGAGGATGGTTAGTCATACATGGAGAGACAATACCTGCCTCAATACAAAGAACAAATCAACTCTGACTAAACAGCAACTTCACGAATTTCACAGGAGCAAAGCACTGAATCATGGAAACATTATTTTATAATTACTCCTACCAGTTTCTACAAGACTCCTCTCAAACAATTTTGTTTCTTTTTTTAATAAGCTTCAGTATACACAGTGATGTGCTGCTTCCCTGTTCATTATGAAGGACCACACAGTGTAGATAAAAACCAGCTACAAGCTCATCCAACAGCCACCTCTCAAGACGGCCAGTCATACATGGAATCAGAGTAAACAAGAAATGTACGGCTGATCTTTCAACCATCACTAGCAAAATCTGGGTACAGTACAAAAATATTTTCCAATATTCCTGAGTTAGTTACTTTAGTTCATTTATTATGCACCCCATACCCATCTTGTGGGCGGTAGTGGAAAGGGTTACAGAGGCACATAATGGGCTCAGGGACTGAACCCCACAATTCATTTAGCTAAGCAAGTTACAATCTTGATGAGCTAGTTACAAAATTCAATATAAGTCGTCACATCAACAATGGGTTCGAGATCGACCTCAAGTACAGGTTCTAAATTAAGCAACTGACATATGTGGAGCTAGTGTCACAATTTATATGTTTGTCCTGCACACCGCCCCCATCCAGTGAGCAGCGCCCTTCATCGGCAGATAATGAGAATTCCCAGAGATACTTGTAACCGAGTCTAAGCCGAGCAGCAGTAACATCTAGAAGTCTGCTGATTTTATTGGATGATCCATAGATGTGTGGTTCCTCTTGTCTTCCTGAGTGTTTGAAGTAACTACAAAGCTTAAAGTACCTTATACCATTTGGTCTGAAGCCACTGATAACAGGACAGTCACATATATAGTGCTGGAGAGTATGTCCCAGCTCTTGTTCACATAGTTTGCAATTGGAATGTTCACCATTGGGGGATTCATTACCTGCAGCCACCTGTCTATTAAGGGTACAGTCGCTCTGGGGCGAGGCCGTTAGAGTCCTTGTACAGGTTATACTGAAGTCTACCGCGGGGAAACGCTATAAATTTGAAATCAGAGTTAAAAACAAAAACAATGGCGAATTATGGCTGGTAATTGTGCCCAAGCAAACCATATTACAGGAAAGAGCACTATATATGGCATTAAAGAATTTTCCAATACAGATAGAAAACAGTGAATGTTTTTTCAAACCATTGTGATGATATATCATTAAAAGTCATTTATTTAAATAAAATAATTTAATTATACAAATTTGTATAATAAATTATATGTATTATTTAAAACAAAAGCAGATATAACATAAAATGTATGAAAACTTAAAAAATACTTAAAAGTTTATATAGTAAAAAGTAATTTGTAAAAAATAATATAATATTTTTTATAAATTTTACTATGGCAGTTACATTACTGTCTAAAACATTGCATTTTAGTAAAGCTTTGCATAATTTTTAAACGCACATTGGTGTGTATTGATATTGATCCTGGGCATTGCATGGCCTAATATTCTGTGAACATATAGGAGGTAGTGGCCTAATAACCTTCAAAAAGCTGTTAGGTCTTAATAACCCTCCAGAGGTTTATAGACCTTAATAATCTTCTAAAGGTTCAAAGGCCTTAATAACCCTCCAGAGGTTGAAAAGCCTTAATAAACCTCAAGAGGTTGATAGGCCTAAACAATCCTCAAGAGGTTAATAGTCCTTAATAACCCTCGAAAGGTTCATAGGCTTTAATGACCCTCTAGAGGTTGGTGGGCCTTAATAACCCTCCAGAGGTTCATAGGATTTAATAACTCTCTATAGGTTGACGGGCCTTAATATCCTTCAAGACAGACATATATTTCTACTGATCAGACAGCAGATCAGTAGAAATATTAGCATGTGACAGGGTTAAGGGTAAATCATCAGTGTATCGAGCCACCTCAGGTGCGACATGCTTAGTATGCAGGCGAAGAGTCACAATAACGTGGCTGAAGTATGTTGTCCTGGACCATTCACAAGCGACTTGAGAATGGTCCAAGACGGACCGAAACGTCGTCGTCCCTTCAACTTCTAGTGTGTGGTCTGGTCAACATGCTTAGTATCTCACATGACCCAATACCCCTTATCCCCATCACATGCAATATTTTCCCATCCTTGTTGAGCCAATCATCGCATTCAGCAGCAGATAATTTGCGAATTCCCCCATGAGGTAGCATTTCAGTCATACAGGTGGTGTATAACCCATTAAAATCCATATATAAAATATATTTATCAGTGCTAGAAGGATCAGCACCTGTATGCTCATTTTCTACACTTGTGTGTTGTCGTACAACAGAGGTAAATCCGTCTCTTAAATTTCCGCAATACATAATACTAATGGGGATCATAAATAGAGTCTAAGACAACTTGACTCTTAAACAAGAAGGCGTCCAACGCAGAACTAGATAGCGAGACATAGTGAGCAATGTCTAACTTGTACAGCTCAAGCATGGTCTCACGCCATACAATAAACACATCACACAATAGTCCAGTACCACTTTCAAATAGACCTTCAAGTAATCCCCAATGGTCTTGCATTCCGCTTATCTAAAAACTTCTTTAACCTGTTCATAATCGGTCAGACTTATTGCTTCGTGCTTTAAACTATTGTTTAAAGGAAGGAAGGAGGAGGAGGAGGAAGACCCAGTTCATTTAATTTCTCCAAAGATGAAATGTAGTCATAGCAGAAGATTTGTTTGCCTGTCTTTAATAAATGGTGGGTAGCTACAGGGACGTCATCTAGCATAACAGAGGTGTATCTGGTAGGTTTACCACCCTTGATGTGTTCTTTAGCTAGTTTATCCAGCCCACCATTCAATAAATCCAGACTATCCATAAACCGAAGTTTACCAATATCCACTTTCATGAACTTAAATCCATCTTTAGAGGAAATATCAATTTTACGGTTAGGGAGGTTAGACAATTCATTTAAAATTACCCTGAGGTCATAAGCTGCATTGTGAGAGAATGTAAAAGTATTTATAAGAATTTCGGCACAAGATGTTGTACCTACGTCAATAGGCAGCTAGACAATTATTAAATTCAATGGCATGATCATGATGACGGTGCTTGTCTTTAGCTGATTTAAATGGGGCATAGCACATTTCACATGTGGTTTATATGCCTGCCAATGTACACGTGTCATAGATATTTTGTATTTGGGCATGGTAGATTTAATGCTCTCCATGATTTCTCCAAAGTATCTTTGAAATGATTGACAGGTTCATCCCCCATATACGTTAATTTATCTACCACCTCCAATTCCCTGTTGATGATGATAAAAGCATATGCCACAGCTTTGTGACGCTTCTCGATCATACCTTGGGGATTGGTGGCGTTCAACAAGCACTCATAATATGACGTATGTGAAGGCCCATAGGCACGACCGTAATTCTTGAACTTGATTTTATGACCTTCAAGTTAAAATTTCAATGTTTGTTTAACTTCACATGACTCTTCGTGATCCCGCATAGCAACAGGTGACAAATGAATCAAGCATGAATGGCAAAAAATATGATTGTTGGGGATGTCATATGAATGACAGCGTGTTTCGAACCCGACATCCTCATCGGAGCAGGGAGTACTGACTTCAGCGCCATCTGTGAGTCTGCTCCCTAATCCCCACAGTATCGGATGTCATGTGGACGACGCCATCTAGTGGTGACAGCCTGATTACTGCAAAAAAAGGCTCAAGATTCCTGCCTTAGTCAACCAGTGAAGTCGTAGTGAGTGTCCTCTGGTGAGGTGGCGATTCAAGACCAGCGCCATCTGTTGTAGCTATGGGCATAATGTCAATGCCCAAGTGAGTGTTGCTTCCTGGTTTCACCAGTACCCTATAACTGATGACGTGTCTGTATCCACAGAGGTGACGTGGGTCAGCAGTGGTACTGAGGAAAGCAGAATACCTTGGGCAGCCTAATCTCTCTCTACTTAATTTCGCATGACGGCTAAGTGAGCCGCCGCCGAAGAGGAGCTGTCTGGTTTCTGCCAGTGGAGTGGCAGTGAAGGGAGTTGGCGTAACCCGGGACTGGCGAAGGGAGAGATGATCGACAGTATGGTGTCTTTGGAGAAGCATTGGTAGCCCGTCGCTAGAGGCTCCTGCCAGGGGTGCGATACCTCTGCATTGATCAGTATATTGACCCCAATCAGAGCGTGGCTGAGGATCTCTGCCAGCACTTCACTGGAGAGTGATTGCCTACAATCACAAGAGGCACCTGGTGATTGTCAGTAGGCTGGCCCACGGCAAGGGTAGACTCATTGATGCTTCCCAGTACTGGTTGAGGATGGTACTGTATGTTGAGGAAACACGGAAGTTAACAAAGGCTGCATTGTTAGCATCGAGGAGTACTCGGTGTTCTATGTGAGAGCGACACATGTAAATATCTGTGTAGTAATATTTCCTTTTTATATTTATATTTAAGGTGTTGGGGGAAGTGTTAATAAGTTAAGTAAATATATTGATAAGTATTAAGTGTTGTGTTCATTTCAGCTCACCCTTTTTATTTATTGCATTACCTAGCAAACTCCTTGAAAGCCACCACCGACTTGGGGTCGGATACTATCATTTGGTTCCACCATCAAAGAACCCGGTTGCGACCCATAATGGCCGCAACACTGCATGTTAGGCATATTGATTGAAATCTTTAATTAGCAAAAGATGCTAGTCCTCAAGAGCAAATGCACTTTTTGGGCAGAATGTTCTCTGCCTTTCCTTGCCAAGCTAACGTAGTAACTATCTTCACGAGTGAGCACATAGATAAATATACTTTATACTTTCAATTTTATTGATGTTATCATACGTTATGGGTATTTCAATATCCTCACTCCAACGGACAAATCTAAGACACCACCTGGAGGACTATGAATGCCTGACAATGTTGTGTAATGACATCCCCTGAGCTAAACATATATATGCTGCTAAACACTGGATCAAACATATATTTTGTTCCCCTTTAGGGTTAAAAACATGATTTTTGCCACGCAAAATATCTGGATATGATACGTAATCGCCCAGACGGATAGGATGCTGAACAGCTATGGAATTAATATAAAAACCCGAAATGCTTTGAATAGCTAGACTCAAACCTTCTGTCTCGGCAAGCAACTCTTCTAGCTTATCTAATTCAGCGATCCATTGATCTACGACAACAATGGCCTCATGTCTAGATACAGTGTGTTGCTCAGCCCTTATGGGAAACTCTCTCTCTCTCAAAATAAAGTTCATTTTCTTGATTAAGCCGCCCCCCTCCCTGTTAAGCCCGTTAACGCCGTGAGGGGGAGGGGGATTGGTGGGCGGCTGCCGGAGTGTGATGCTCCTTGGGACAGTCCTCTGTCCTTTTGTGGCCTTGTGCTCCTGCTGCTGTCCTCTCTAATTATGCTGAACGACTTTTTCTTTCCTTCTGTTTCGTTTTTTTTCCCCTCTTCTCCTATATGCTTGTTTCCTGATGACCTTTTGTTTGTTTTGGTTATTCCTTTGGACTTCTTCTATTTTGATGCCCGGGTACTTGAGGAGGAATACTCTTGCACCCGTAGAACTTTAGTACCCAACGTCTCAAGTGATGGGAACCTTTTATTGTCAATCCCCCTTTCGTCGCTGAACCCGATCTTGAAGGACTGATGGTTCTTGAGGTGGCGTTTGTGGGGCGTATACTCGCGATGCACTCCTAGGGGGCCCCGGCATGATCGGCGATAGCTTCCTGTTGGGTGTCCTGCCTCCAATTGTGGCCTCCAGGTATGGGGGGCACATTCTTGGATGAATTTGTCACTCTTCGTCTGTATGTCGTTGAATGTTTCTGTTGTACCCTCTCAGGTTTGTGGGGTCGGCGACCAAGCCCCCGAGTCGGCCTGTATTGGAAGACCGGGCTCTGTAGCCCCCGCGGCGTTGGGCCCCGACCTTGCTCCTCCTTTGACCCTCCTGACTTCTTCCCCCAGCTCCCCTCTCTCCTCTGTAGTTGGGTCGAGCCTCAAGCCCCCAGTGGTGACCACTTCGTCCCCTGGTGCGGCTAAGTCTCTCGTTGTGACTACTATGCCTTTTAACCCCTTTCTCTCTGGGGGTTGTCAACGCCGTCCGCGCCACGGCCGCACTCGCTCAATTCCTTCCCGTACTGATGCGTATCGGGCCTTGTTTGGTCCCGCTTCATGGGCCAAATACTTTGATCTCCTCCCTCTTGATTCTGCGCCTCCTGACGATTTCTCCCTCCATCGGCATCTTGTTGTTTCCGTGGATGCATCCGTTACCTTCAACCCCACTCGTCTCGGTACACGTGTTGTTGCTGCTCCATCTCAGGATGCAGCTTCCCGCTTGGCTGCCTTATCTTGCCTTGGCGAGATCCTTGTTCGGGTCTCCAAGAACGTTTGGATGAATGCCAGTGTTGGCACTGTTCTCCTCCCGCCCCATGTTGCAACCGGTGTTCGGAATCTGCAGGATTGCCACGATGATATTCGGCATATCCTTGATGCCCAAGGCCATTCTGTCCTCCAGGTTGACTCGTTTACTCGTCCCCCTCGTGGTCGTCGCCATCAACCCCTTCGTGTTGTGAAGATCACCTTTGATGGTAGGACCCTTCCAACCTCTGTCATTCTTGCTGGTGCCAGGTGCTCTGTCCAAGAGTATATTCCTTCTCCCCGGCTTTGTAACAAATGCTGGAGGTTTGGGCATGGTGCCATCCGCTGCTCTGGGACTGTCTCTCTCTGTCCTTTGTGTGGGGGTGAAGGTCACTCTTAAGTCGGAGTGCACTTCTCCCCAAGCTCGCTGCCTCAACTGTGGTGAGGCCCATCCTACCTTCTCCCGTGCCTGTATCCATTACAAGCTTGAGGCAGCCGTCCTCAACTTGAAGCACCGGGAGCGTTTAACTTTTCCTGAGGCGAGGCGCCAGGTTCGCCGGCTCCCGCCTTATGCTAATGTCTCTTACGCTCGCGTATTGCGCTCTTCCTCTCCTCGTCCTTCCCTTCTTCCTCAGACTCACAACCGTTTCCGGGCCTTGGACCCTGATACGCCCACTGCCCCCTCCTCTGTTCCTTTGTGTTCTGTCCCGGAAGGTCCCCCTCCTGGTCCTCTGTCTGGGGTTCCCCTTCTTTCTACCCGGTCTGTCGTGTCTCCTTCCTCGTCTCCCTCCGATCCTCCTTCCCTTTCTTTTCCTCCATCTATTGCCTCTCCCCGCCGCCTGTCGGTGCAGGCGGATGTCCATCGCTCTCCTAACTGCCGTCGTGTGTGCTCTCGTTCAGCTTCTCCTGTTGAGACACTGGAATCCGTTGCCCGGTATGTAGTTGCTGGGACACCGGTCTCTTTAAGTCAGAAGCGTAAGCCTGGCTCCTCTCCTTCCTCCTCCCGGCGGGTAAGAAGGCTTCGCTTTCTTCCTCGACCCCTACTACTGGCTCTATTGCTCCTTTCCCTCCCATTTCAGTGGTTGCGCCCCCTGTTCCTGCTATGGAGGTTTCTTTGGCCCCTGCTTCCCTTTCGGTTGCTGCCCTTGCTGAGGTGCGCTCCCCTCTTTCTACTCCCCCTCTTCTGCTGCTGTCCTTGACTGCTCCTCTCCGTTGTCTCCTCCTCTTCCTCCTCCGGACCCCGCCCGCCCACCTCTGGTCTGTTCTCCCGCTTCCTTCCCTCCGTCTTTGCTCAGTTTACCCATGCCCCCTAACCCTGACTTTGCTGACCCTGATCCCGACCCTGATATTCTTTAACGTGCTGTGTTGCTCTTTCGCCTTGTTTCTTCTTGTTTTCTGTTGTTGTCCTTCTCTTCTCGTCGCTGTCTCTTCTTCAATGGAACGTTCGAGGTTATTACGCTAATTTCCTCGAACTCCAACTTCTAATTTCGCGGTTTTCGCCCTTTGTGTCTGTCTCCAGGAGCCGATGCTTGGTGCTCGTCCTGGTCGTTTTCGTGGCTATTCCTTTCTCTCCCCTCCCCCAGCCGTTGCTGGGGCTCCTAATTCTTCTGCTCTCTTGATTCGCGCTGATGTTCCCTTTGTTCCTTTACTTTTTCCTTTGCCCCTCCATTGTTCTGCTGCTCGTATCTTTGTGGGGAAATGGTACACAGTTTGTTCCATTTATCTCCCCCCAAGTGTCCGCTTTCTCTTCCTGATTTGAAACACCTCTTGGACTCCTTGCCGAGCCTGTGCTCCTGCTGGTGACTTCAATTGTCGTCACTCTCTTTGGGGTGACGTTCTGACAAATACCCGGGTCGCCTTCTTGAGCGTTTCTCCTCTCTTCTTCCCTGTCTCTTCTGAATTCTGGTGAGCCACTCATTTGGACTCTCGGACTCGCACCCTTTCCTGTCTTGATCTTTCTCTCTGCTCTTCTTCTCTTTACTTAGATTTCACGTGGCAGGTTCTTGATGACCTCCATGGTAGTGATCATTTCCCTATCCTTGTTTCCTTTTTCTCTTTTCGCCCTCCCTCTCTTTTCCTAGGTGGCAGTTTGCTAAAGCGGACTGGAACCTATTTACCCTCAGTGCTGCTCTCTCTGACCTCTCCCTTCTGCCTCTCCCTCGCGCTCTCCTCCTTTTTCATGACACTGTCTTCAACGCTGCCCTCCGCTCTATTCCTCGCTCTTCCTCTCGGGTCCACGGAAGTGCGTTCCCTGGTGGAATGCGGACTGTGCTCGGGCTGTCCGCTGTAAGCGTGCAGCCTGGAAGAGGCACCGCCGTCGGCAGACAACCGATTCTTTTCTTTCTTTCGGAAAGCGAGTGCGGTGGCCCGTAGGGCCATCCGTACGGCTAAACGTGAATGTTGGACTTCTTATGTCTCCACAATTACGTCCGAAACTCCCCTGCCACAGATATGGAAGCGTATCCGCAAGATAGCGGGTAAGTTCGTTCCCGATGTTTCCCCAGTCCTTCACCTCCGTGGTACTCTTGTGGCGGACCCGTTGCAGGTCGCTACCGAACTGGGTTCCCACTTTTCTTCTGTTAGCTCTGGTCTTCATCTTCCCAATCTTTCCTTCTTCGTAAACCTGTTCTTGAGTCCGTCCTTTAGATTTCTGCACTCATCTTCGACTTTCCTATAACGATCCCTTCTCTCTCTCTGAACTTCGTTCTGCCCTGGCCCTCTGCGGTTCTACGGCGGCGGGCTCCGATGGTATTCATTATGAGATGCTTCGCCATCTCCCTCCGTGCACGTCTCAGTATTTACTGAGTCTGTATAATCGGATCTGGGAGTCGTCGTCAGTCCCTGAGGACTGGCTCGATGCCGTTGTCCTCCCTGTTCGCAAACCAGGTCTCTGGGACTTCCCCTAAGGACTTTCGCCCTATTGCCCTCACAAGTTGTGTCTGCAAACTCTTTGAACGTATGGTTAACGTTCGTCTGATGTGGTTCCTGGAACACCACACCTCCTCTCCCCTCTCAATTTGGTTTCCGCAAGTGCCGCAGCACGACAGATGTCCTGGTGAACTTGGAGGTCTATATTCGTACTGCTTTTGCTGCGAAGACCTCCGTTGTTGCCGTCCTTTTTGACCTGAAAAGGCTTACGACACCACTTGGCGTTATCATATTCTATCCCAGCTTCATTCTTTTGGCCTTCGTGGTCATCTCCCTCTCTTTCTCCGCAGCTTCCTCTCTCGTCGTTCCTTTCGGGTGCGCCTTGGTACCGCTCTCTCTGCCTCTTTTCAGCAATACGAAGGTGTGCCCCAGGGTAGTGTTCTGAGCACTACTCTTTTTTCTGGTTGCCCTCAATGGTCTTCTTTCCTCTCTTCCTTCAGGTGTCTTCTCCGCTCTCTATGTCGATGATCTTACCCTTTGCTGTCAGGGTGATGATTCACCTCTCCTTCAGCGCCGGCTTCAACTTGCGATTGATGCCGTGTCGTCTTGGGCCACTGATCATGGCTTCAAGTTCTCTACTTCTAAGACTTGTGCCATGTCTTTTACTCGGAAAGGGTCGTTCTTCGTCCCTCTTTGTCACTTTATGGTCATCCCTTTGAGTACAAAGATTCCGCGAAGCTTTTGGGTTATTCCTTGCCACTCGTTTGTCTTGGTCTCCCCATATTTCTTACCTCCAGTTTGAGTGCTCCAAGGCCTTACCCTCCTTCGTGTATTGTCCCATACTTCTTGGGACGGATAGGCGCACTCTCCTTGCTT
>WNGS01007709.1:8501-19231 GCA_020271785.1 Procambarus virginalis
TATCTATCTATCTATATCTATCTATCTCTATCTATCTATATCTATCTCTGTCTCTGTCTTTCTATCTGTCTGCTCTCTGTCTCTTTATCTAACTCTAGCTGTGTGTGTCACTGTCTCTGCCCACCTGCCTGTCTCTTATAAACAATATAACTGCCTAATGTGTGGGAGTTCGAGAGCGAGAGGAGCTCAGTGGTGTGAAATACAAAACAATAATAGTTACTACTTACTGTGCCACAGTGTCGTTGCTTGAGAAACCTCTGACGCTGTGTAAGGATCGTGTGGTTTTATGCCAGTGCGGCCAAATTGTTGACAGCACAAATTTTCGTAATTTTCCCAAGATCAGTGAATAATGGTCCCTATTACTTTACGATATTTTGGAGGACGAAAGGATTTTGTTTTAAAATATAGATATGTAGATGTCCGGCAGTGCCCAACCTATAAAGAAGGAGGAGGTGGCGTTAGCACGCTGTTCTCTTTTGACTTATGCGCCCCCGGCCAGCCTATGTTCATCCCTTACGCAAGACCATTCCCTCTGCAAATTAAATTTGGGTAACGGTAGCCTCAACCTTGTGGCCGCCAACTTTGAACAGACAGACATTCTCTCTTATAGTATAGATGAAATAGTTACGAACAATAACTTGTGACAATACTTTATTAAACATGAAACTCGAGGACAGCAATAAGTGAACGTTTACTAAGATAAACTTCTTCAGTGGTTAACTGTTACACATAAGAGTGTTTACTCGAGCTATTGTTTACACTACTAGTGTTAATCACAGCTAATGTTTACACTAACTAGTGTTTATCACAGCTAGTGTTTACACTAACTAGTGTTTATCACAGCTAGTGTTTACACTAACCAGTGTTTATCACAGCTATTGTTTACACTAACTAGTGTTTACTCGAGCTATTGTTACACTAACTAGTGTTTATCACAGCTAGTGTTTACACTACTGGTGTTAATCACAGCTAGTGTTTACACTAACTAGTGTTATTCACAACTAGTGTTTACACTAACTAGTGTTTAACACAGCTATTGTTTACACTAACTAGTGTTTATCACAGCTAGTGTTTACACTAACTAGTGTTTATCACAGCTAGTGTTTTCACTAACTAGTGTTTATCACAGCTATTGTTTACATTAACTAGTGTTTACTCGAGCTATTGTTTACACTAACTAGAGGTTATCATAGCTAGTGTTTACACTAACTGCTGTTTTAGTAGCTAGTATTTACACTAACTAGTGTTTATCACAGCTAGTGTTTACACTAACTAGTGTTTATGACAGCTAGTGTTTACACTAACTAGTGTTTATCACAGCTAGTGTTTACACTAACTAGTGTTTACTCGAGCTATTGTTTACACTAACTAGTGTTTATCACAGCTAGTGTTTTCATTAACTAGTGTTTATCACAGCTAGTGTTTACACTAACTAGTGTTTACTCGAGCTACTGTTTACACTAACTAGAGGTTATCACAGCTAATGTTTACACTAACTACTGTTTTAACAGCTAGTATTTACACTAACTAGTGTTTATCACAGCTCGTGTTTACACTAACTAGTGTTTATCACAGCTAGTGTTTACACTAACTAGAATTCACATAAGTGAGTGTTGACACTAGAAAGTGTTGACACAAGTAAGTGTTGTAGTAGAGAGAGGATGTATACAGGTGCATGTATGTATTATGATAGAAAGAGGAAGTATACACCCACGAGAGTGTGAATGTGAGTAGTATATGTGAGGCAGGTATAAATGTGTGTGTGTGTGTGTATATGTGTTGTCTATGACGGTTGCTGTGAAGAGACGTCATCCTTCACTTCTTCAAACAACATATACACGTCTGAAACTTAAAATTGCGAGTTGTTCATAATTCCTTGACATCAAAGCTTAGGTTTCTGGTGTTAGGGCTTCCTGTAGACGCCCATGAAGAGTATGGTGTTAGGGCTTCCTGTAGACGCCCATGAAGAGTATGGTGTTAAGGCTTCCTTGTAGACGCCCATAAAGAGTATGGTGTTAGGGCTTCCTGTAGACACCCATGAAGAGTTTGGTGTTAGGGCTTCCTGTAGACACCCTTGAAGAGTATGGTGTTTGGGCTTCCTGTAGACGCCCATGAAGAGTTTGGTGTTAGGGCTTCCTGTAGACACCCATGAATAGTTTGGTGTTAGGGCTTCCTGTAGACGCCCATGAAGAGTTTGGTGTTAGGGCTTCCTGTAGATACCCATGGTGAGTATGGTGTTAGGGCTTCCTGTAGACGCCCATGAAGAGTATGGTGTTAGGGCTTCCTGTAGACGCCCATGAAGAGTATGGTGTTAGTGTGGTTGTCCCTGATGAAGAAGACGAAGGGGCGGTCACATCTGAGCACTCTGGGCCCAGGGCGCCGATCGATCAAGAGGACTGTGGCAGCAGCAGCCTCGGAGCCCTCCTCGTTCACCTCCACCACGGCCTTGTGGATGACGGTGTTCACACTCAGGTTGGTGCCCCGGACATAGTTGGTGAGATCACTGCGGCTCGAGAACAGGTCTTCGATCCCCAGAGCTTCTAGGGCCTGTCAGGAAGATAGGAAGCGTGGTGAACACTAAGAACATGTCAGAAGGATAAGTGAACACTAAGAACATGTCTGTGAGAAAGGTTGGTGAAGACTAAGAATATGTCTGTGAGAAAGGTGGGTGAATACTAAGAACACGTCTGTGAGAAAGATATGTAGGTTCTTGAATACTAAGAACACGTCTGTGAGAAAGATAAGTAGGTTCTTGAACACTAAGAACATGTCTGTGAGGAAGATGAAAATGTTGTTGAACACTAAGAACATGACTGTGAGGAAAAGGGGGGGTGAATACTAAGTACACGTCTTTGTGAAAGGTGGGTGAATACTAAGAATACGTCTGTGAGAAAGGTAGGTGAACAATAAGCACATATCTGTGAAAAAGATAAGTAGGTTCTTGAACACTAAGAACGTGACTGTGAGGAAGATAAGAAAGTTCTTGAACACTAAGTGCATGTCTGTGTGGAAGATAAGAAGGTTGTTGAACACTAAGAAGATGTCTGTAAGGAAGAACAGAAGGTTGTTGAACACAAAGAACACGTCTTTGAAGAACATCAGATGATTGGTAAACTTTAAGAAGTGGCTCAAACCAACAGTATGGAGCTGACAACATTTTTCTCTAAGACTAATACAAAATTTTTTTAACACAGTGTGTCACTAATCATGGTAGTGTTGTGCCCACTACACCAACAGTATATCACCACAGTCACCAGTCATGGTAGTGTGGTGCCCAATACACCAACAGTATACCACCACAGTCACCAATCATGGTCGTTTTGCGTCCACTACACCAACAGTATACCATCACAGTGTATCACAAGTCATGGCAGTGTTGTGTCCACTACACCAACTCAGGCCCCTCAAACAAACTCAGCAAACTCAGTCTTCTTGATATAAGGGGTCTGAGTTGGTGTAATCGGTTAAGGCGTACCAGTTATGGCAGCTGCACGAACACCTGTACTCTCTGTAGAATCGAACACTGGGTTCGATTCAACTGCTGGGAGGGTGTCTATTTGTGTGTGTATATATATCTGAATGAATCTGAATGATACAGGAGAAGATGCCCATTGGGGCGAGCCTTGAAGTGGGGACAGCTGAAAAGAAGTCGGTGAGAGGAAATGCTGGAGTTGAAGAGAAAAGTGCCAGGGCTTGACCAGCTGCGTGTCCAAATAATCGATGCTGTAGCAACCCCAGATCTGGCTAGGCTGGGAGACGGGTCTGGAAGGCGGCAGTGGCAGATTTTCTTTCCTCTTGGTGTGTGGAGTCTGTCTTCTACGTCGGGTACCACCATCTCAAAACGAGCAAAATTAGGTCCCCATCCCCCTAAAGAGGGGGAAGAGGGCAGCTGCCCTCAGTAGGTTTCTTTCTGCTGTCGTCTTTCTTCTATTTTTTCTTGTTTCTAGTAGTCATTTGATGTTTTTCCTTGAACTGGGCATAGTCTTTTGGGAAAAGATCCTTAAACAGTGTGATGTCGTCACATTCCAATAGGATTACTTCGTTTGGTACTTCGTAATTTCGGTTTGGATCGTTCAGCATGCATTCTGCATACTTTGTGTTGAAAATTTTGCTGTTGACGCGTCTGAAATCGGGAGATCCTATGGGGTTTTTATCACGTTCCTCGTAGAGTTTGGCAACTCTTGGAGATTTCACTGGCATTGCGGGTGTTGGTTGTGCAGCAATGGCCTCCGGTGCTGGGGGTGGTGATTGTGCTTCGATCTCAACATAGGCATTCGAGTCGTCATCAGAAGACGTGGCGTAGCTTGCAGGAGAAGTTGGTGGCAGGATCGTTTCATCTGATATAGTCTCTGTTATCACTGGAGCAATAGGGTCCGGGTTGACAGGCGTCACTGGTGCGGGGACGGACTCTGGTGGAGAAGAGCCTTCGATAAACATGGCCTCTGGGATCACGAACGTTGGAAGGTTGTTCACCTTGTATAGTTCATTAAGTATTCTGTACCGTTGTGTGAGATCTCCACCTGAGAGCTCCGTTGCAAAGTGTATCAGAGCTGCAACAGTGCTACCAGGGATGGCTTGAGGTGACGAGAGTGAGGACGGCTGCTGGCTTGGTGTGGAGGTGGCGTCTGAGGCTGTGGGTGGCTGGCACGGGAGTTGCTGGTCCAGTAGTTGGGTTGCGCGCCGCTCGCGGCGTGTGTGTGTGTGTGTATATATATATATATATATATATATATATATATATATATATATATATATATATATATATATATATATATATATATATATATATATATATATATATATATATATATATATATATATATATATATATATATATTGTGATGATAATCTCTTTCAAGAGAGATTGAGCCTGCTCTTCCCTATCCAAGTTACGTCATATCACAAGTACAAGAGGCTATATTCAAGATACGTCCACCAGTAGCACAAAACGTTTTGACCAGGAAGCAAAATGTACCCTGCAACCTCCTGCACCCCCACATGCCGGCTCACCGCCCATCTTCAACGAGCTAACGACCCATTCTCTGCCTGCCTGCTTGTGATTGGCTGGTGTCGCCGACAGCACACCTGCCTATCACAAGTACAAGAGGCTATATTCAAGATACGTCCACCAGTAGCACAAAACGTTTTGACCAGGAAGCAAAATGTACCCTGCAACCTCCTTCACCCCCCACATGCCGGCTCACCGCCCATCTTCAACAAGCTAACGACCCATTCTCTGCCTGCCTGCTTGTGATTGGCTGGTGTCGCCGACAGCACACCTGCACCTGCACCACTCACGCCATCTACCCGAGTTGACGTCTGGGCTAGCTGCAGCTGTCTTCCTCAGAATATTCTTTGTGCTCTTAGAGTTGACATCTCTCTCTGGTATACTGAGCTCTGGCGGTCGTATACTAAGGGAGGTAGCAGCTTTAGCCAATATTCTCAGCACCTGATTTTTATTGTACTATAACTTTATATTATTGTAATTTCATCTCTAGCAAAATGTACTTATGTTTATTTATGTTTTCTTGTGTTTGTTGACTTGTTTTAAAATTTCATTTAAGCCAAAGGATTGTCTTTGTTCATATTTTGTTTTCTAAAGTAATTAACATTTTTTGTTTATACTTTGTGTTTTGCGTGTCTTCCCTTACCTTACCACAGACAAACAGGCAAGCAGTCTCTTTTTTTGTAAGTGTGACTAGGCATTGACACCTGCCATTGGAGGACTGCCGAATACCAACACTCCAACACTTTACTGTTTCATACATGGGGGCCTGTCCGGGAGCTTCACTCAGGTACTGGTATCAGAACGTCAATTTTTGGTAAGCGTACTTGGCTTTGATACACTTGCTTTTCAATATTTTCAATTTTCTTATTCATATGGTGCTGTGTGTATCGTGCATTCTGGGAGTAGCATATGGTGAGTGTGAGACAACCTATTCCACAGGATAGGTACCAGTTGCCACGTTGTCTTGTTTCTGACATTCACCATATCACAACAGTATATTCGTTGTACATTTATTTGCTAATTTTCACAATGTTTCGTCTCCAAGCTTTCCGTACAGATCCAGCAGGTGAAATAGGGAACTTAAGTCGTGCCAAGAGGACCGAATTACAAGCTCTTGCACGTGAGTATCAACTAGATGTTCCCCATGGAGCCAACAAAAATGACATACAGAACATACTCTTGGATCACCTCTTAGATGAAGGGACAATTGACCATGAAAGTCACGAAAATTACTCTATTGCAAATAAACAAGACTTGGCCACTATGAAACTTAAACTCGAACTTGCCAAGATCGAGCGGGAGCAACAAAAGGAAGCAGCTGCCATCAAGAAAGAAGAACAGGAAAGAGAGATCCACCTCAAGGAACGAGAGCTGGCCCTCAAAGAACGTGATCTGGAGTTACAACGTGAGCACAGTAAACGGCTAGCTGATAGTGCACTCGAATATCTCACAAGAACTTACGTTGGAAACTACACACCACGCTCAGCGCCAACAAGCTACCGCTAGTCTTCCTGTAAGTTTCAATGTCTCCCATGCAAGTAAGTTAATGCCACCGTTCGTAGAGACAGAGATTGACGTCTTTTTTACCACCTTTGAGACCCTAGCTAATCAACTTAGCTGGCCTGCCGACCAATAGGCTACCCTTCTCAGAGTACATCTCACAGGTAGAGCTGCAGTCACTCTCAGTACTTTGGCATCTGAGAATGACTACCAGACCCTGAAGCAATCAGTGTTGGACGCCAACCTTCTCTCCACTGAAAGCTACCGACGAAAATTCCGTGATCATCTTAAGGCAAGTACCACCACCTTTCTAGAATTTGCCAACACCAAAAGGAGATATTTTATGAAATGGCTGGAAGCAGCACATGTCTCTACCTTTGCAGAACTCGTCAACCTCATGCTAGATGAAGAATTCTTGAGGCGTGTACCTCCTCCTGTCCGTTTATATTTAGCAGATAAAGAAGAGACCGACTACATAAAATGTGCGAAGTCGGCTGACACCTACAACCTCATCCACCGGCTGACACTAGAACCACCTACCAGTAAGAAGTCTTGGTACAGTTACGAGAAAGTGAGTACAGATCAAGCTAGCTCGCAATTGTACTGTAAGTATTGTAGACTCTATGCACATACCATAGATAAATGTAGTAAGTCTCAATACAAAAGTAATACTGAATCCACTAAACCCAAACAGACTCCTCCTAAGTCCAGTAAGCCTGTGATGAATGTTGGTGTTCATGTTAATGATCTTTCTCTCTTCAGTAAACACCTGTATCCTGGAAGTGTCTCTACCAACGGTTCAGATTCGGAGGGACGTTTCAAACTGAAGATCTTGAGGGACACAGCGGCTCTTCAATCAATAATCTTGAAATCAGCTGTGCCTAATGTCGCCTTCACCGGGGAAACCGTCTTCATCACTGACCTCACTGCCACTACTCCTTATCCTCTCGCCAGAATCCACCTGGATTGTCCCTTCGTGACCTGTGAAGTCCAAGTCACCATCAGGGAAAAGCCTTTTCCCATGCCTGGAGTGCAACTTCTCCTGGGAAACGACTTGGCAGAAGACCTGCAACCGACCAACCTGATCGTCATGGACAAATCCCAGGTGTGTACCTCTGTAATGGATAATCCAATCTTTGAGTATGTCCAGCAAAGGTTCAAGAGAGTGATGAAGTTTCTCCTCTGGTTTTAGTGACCACCCGTGCACAATCTGCACGACCGCAACCAGCTGACTCTACTGCTACCGCTGTCCCTCAAGACCCTCTGAAACTACCCCCAAATCTTACCACGTTGGAGTTCCGTAAGTTACAGAGGGAAGATCTTACTTTGACACCATTATTCTTCCACGCTGAGACTCAACCTGACAGTATCCCTGGGTTCTTTCTAGAGAACGAGTTGCTCTACCGCAGATACAGACCCAGTAAACTGAAGGAGGATGACGATTGGGCCAACGTCGAACAACTAGTGATTCCCACCAGCATGCGGCCCACTATTCTACACCTGGCCCATGGAGCACTTTCACACTACGGTTTTAACAAAACCTACCACGTAATTCGACAAGACTACTACTGGCCAGGTGTGGTTAATAACGTCAAACAGTACGTTAAACAGTGTCATACATGTCAGCTGGCAGTTAAACCGAACATCTCTATCCCCAGAGCACCACTGACACCCATCCAAATGCCTGCAGAACCTTTCCACAGACTTATTATAGACTGTGTTGGTCCTTTACCTCGGACCAGTTCCGGCAACGCCTATATACTAACCATCCTGTGTCCTACCACCAGATTCCCCATAGCAGTTCCAGTAAAGAACATTACGGCTGCTACTGTGGTGAAACACTTATTGAAGATCTTCACCCAGTATGGATTTCCAAGGGAGGTTCAGAGTGACTGTGGCACCAACTTCACCAGTGATCTCTTCAAGAGGACACTGGAAGAGTTCAACATCACACAGGTACTATCCAGCCTATATCATCCTGCTTCACAGGGTTCTCTTGAGCGTAGTCATCAGACTATTAAAGCACTCCTAAAGAAATTTGGCAATGAGACCTCTAAGGATTGGGATAAACAACTTGACCTCATTATGTGTATTTTCAGAAGTCTTCCAAATGAGTCTCTAGGAGTATCTCCTTATGAGATGCTCTACGGACGTAAGTGCCGTACTCCTCTCAAAGCTTTCAAAGACTCCCTACGTGATGCCACCTTCAGTGAGCATCAGAATGTGCCCCAGTTTCTTCAAAACCTACAACACATTCTAGAGAGGGTTCATAACTTTGCTAAGGACAATCTATTGAAAGCCCAAGAGAGGATGAAGACTCATTACGACCAGAACAGCAAAGTAAGGAAATTTAAACCGGGAGACTTTGTGCTTGCCTACTTTCCTATCCCAGGTTCTCCCTTGCAAAACAGGTTTTCAGGGCCCTACCGCATCAAGGAGTGCAGAAACAATAACAACTACGTTCTAGAGACTCCAGATAGGCGGCGGAAGACCCAGTTGTGCCACATCAACCCCCTGAAGCTATATAACGGTACTCTCCCCACTGTGTTGCTAACCTACTCTACCTTTAAAGGTCCATACCTCCACAGTGAGACCTTCCCTGCTTCTCCTCCCTAAAGTACTGACACTGAGTCAGCGCTTTTCAACTCGGAAATCTTCATACCTATTTTCAGGACAATAATAGTGCTCCTTTACCATGTTCTAATTCCATTCTCGCCTCGCCAGATATCATGAAGCCTTTCCTCCTCCATGTCGACGCCAGTGGTACCGGCATCGGGGGCCATCCTGATGCAACAACGAGGCGAGGCGGTTCAACCACACCAGAGGAACTACAGCACGATCGAAAGGGAGCTACTCATCGTCCTGAAGATGCAGCACTTTGCACCATACCTCCAAGGTGCTCGGTCTACCACCATCTACTCGGACCACAATCCTCTATGCTTCTTGCATCAAGCCCAATTCAATAATCAACGTCTTCTACGATGGGCTTTATATCTACAAGATTTCAACTTGGAGATCTGCTACATCAAGAGTACTGACAACATCATAGCCGACGCCCTCTCCAGAGTTTATGAAGTAGAGGCAGCTCCATCTACCACTCTACCACCTGAAGACGTAACTTCTTCCGGAACAAGCAGGCTTCGGGGGAGAGTTGTGACGATAATCTCTTTCAAGAAAGATTGAGCCTGCTCTTCCCTATCCAAGTTACGTCATATCACAAGTACAAGAGGCTACATTCAAGATACGTACACCAGTAGCACAAAACGTTTTGACCAGAAAGCAAAACGTACCCTGCAACCCCCTTCACCCCCCACACGCTGGCTCGCCGCCCGTCTTCAACGAGCTAACGACCCATGCTCTGCCTGCCTGCTTGTGATTGGCTGGTGTCAAGCTGGTGATTGACCGGACAAAAGGAAGTGATAGCCGAGGCTATATGAACCACTTCCTCGCCGGCACTCGGATGGTAATCTTGTTTAAGGCGTCCCTGTACATACCAGTTGCGTTGCTCCTGGGAGTATGGGTTCGAGTCACTTCTGGGGTGTGAGTTTTCAGTTGTATCTAGTCCTAGGGACCATTCAGGCTTGTTTGCATTTGTGTTCCTCACGTGTTGCCCCAAAAAATGAGGTGATTTGATAAAATGCTATGCCCAAGATTACCATCCGAGTGCCGGCGGGGAAGTGGTTCAAATAGCCTCGGCTATCACTTCCTTTTGTCCGGTCGTGATGGTCAAGTGGTTTAAGGCGTCCTTGTACATACCAGTTGCGTTGCTCCTGGGAGTATGGGTTCGAGTCACTTCTGGGGTGTGAGTTTTCAGTTGTATCTAGTCCTGGGGACCATTCAGGCTTGTTTGCATTTGTGTTCCTCACGTGTTGCCCCAAAAATGAGGTGATTTGATAAAATGCTATGCCCAAGATTACCATCCGAGTGCCGGCGGGGAAGTGGTTCATATAGCCTCGGCTATCGCTTCCTTTTGTCCGGTCGTGATGGTCAAGTGGTTTAAGGCGTCCCTGTACATACCAGTTGCGTTGCTCCTGGGAGTATGGGTTCGAGTCACTTCTGGGGTGTGAGTTTTCAGTTGTATCTAGTCCTGGGGACCATTCAGGCTTGTTTGCATATATATATATATATATATATATATATATATATATATATATATATATATATATATATATATATATATATATATAATATATATATATATATATATATATATATATATAAT
>WNGS01007710.1:0-16909 GCA_020271785.1 Procambarus virginalis
GTACTCACCTAATTGTGCTTGCGGGGGTTGAGCTCTGGCTCTTTGATCCCCCTCTCAACTGTCAATCAACTGATGTACAGATTCCTGAGCCTACTGGGATCTTATCAGTGTGTGTACTCACCTATTTGTGCTTGCAGGGTTGAGCTTTGGCTCTTTAGTCCCGTCTACAGGACCCAACGTTGTGTGTGTGTGTATTCACCTTGTTGTGTTTGCGGGGGTTGAGCTTTGCTCTTTCGGCCTGCCTCTCAACTGTCAATCAACTGTTTACTAACTATTTTTTTTCCCACCCACACACACACACCCAGGAAGCAGCCCGTGACAGCTGACTAACTCCAGGTACCTATTTACTGCTAGGTAACAGGGGCATTCTGGGTGAAAGAAACTTTGCCCGTTTGTTTCTGCCGGGTGCGGGAATCGAACCCGCGCCACAGAATTACGAGTCCTGCGCGCTATCCCCCAGGCTACGAGGCCCAACCATGTGTGTGTGTGTGTGTGTGTGTGTGTGTTGTGTGTGTGTGTGTGTGTGTGTGTGTGTTTTGGGTGTAGGGCATGTGCTAGGTGCTGATTACCAGGTTGAAGACGTGGGTGTGGCTGGTGTACCTTGGCGCGACCTTGCCTCGGCAGTAAGATCAAAGCGCTCACGTGATTTATACATATTTTTGTTCGGCCTCGCTACACATGCATAATTCATCAGCCTCTCAAGTTTACCAGGAAGACTCCAGTACTTTGATGAGCATTGTTGGGTGGGTGTTGTGCCTTGACACGCGTCGAATTTGAAGTGGTTGTTGCCTAACCTCAAGCGTACGAAACCAACAACCCACTTAACGTAACGATGCTCATTTGTCTCAAGAATCGTCAGTTTTTGACGAGTTTTAAATTTAAATAATGCACCGGGATTCTAACGTTTGTTTGTTGTTATAGATTCAGCTACTCGGAACAACAGCGGCAAGTAGCACGGGTGTGGTGACCCGAAGTGAACTTTTATGTATATTGGAGTCTAACGCATTGATTGATAGCGTTAAATATTGCATTAAGGCGCATTGAGTGTGAGGACAGGTTGGAGTGCGCGGCAAGGGACTAGAAAGATGCGCACTTGACTCAGCGGGAGCGTCACTGCGCACCTCAGGGAGCGCTCTTTGCTTGCACTCATTTTGTTGTTCCTGATAAATCTTATTCCATCTTAATATACTCAATTGGATGTGTAAACTGATAAAGCTTTGTGTGTTGTTGTTAATGCAGGCGATATATTTACATAATGTTTACATTAAATAGTTTCTGCGAAGGTTGCGCTCCATAACTGTTATGATCACTTGGACTGGTCGGTGCAGTGACGGCCTTGCTTTTGCAGGGTCGGCGTTCGATCCCCGATGGTCCAAAGGGTTGGGGCACCGTTCCTTCTCTTCGTCCCTCTGACCCAACTTCTAATCCTTATATCTCAGCTTCTTGCTCTCATATTCCTTCCAAGTGCTGAATGGTCACACTGGCTTAGTGCTTTCTCCTGTAATTTACCTTCGCTTCAGCAGTTTTGGTTTGCAATATTACATACGCCATCGTTGTCCATATTTTTTTTCCTGACGGCAAGTTTATTGGGCAGCGCCACTCATCCTGTGAGTGGACACACCGCCATAGTGACAGTATTGGGCAGCGCCACTCATCCTGTGAGTGGACACACCGCCATAGTGACAGTATTGGGCAGCGCCACTCATCCTGTGAGTGGACACACCGCCATAGTGACAGTATTGGGCAGCGTCACTCATCCTGTGAGTGGACACACCGCCATAGTGACAGTATTGGGCAGCGTCACCATCCTGTGAGTGGACACACCGCCATAGTGACAGTATTGGGCAGCGTCACTCATCCTGTGAGTGGACACACCGCCATAGTGACAGTATTGGGCAGCACCACTCATCCTGTGAGTGGACACACCGCCATAGTGACAGTATTGGGCAGCGCCACTCATCCTGTGAGTGGACACACCGCCATAGTGACAGTATTGGGCAGCGTCACTCATCCTGTGAGTGGACACACCGCCATAGTGACAGTATGGGCAGCGCCACTCATCCTGTGAGCGGACACACCACCATAGTGACAGTATTGGGCAGCACCACTCATCCTGTGAGTGGACACACCGCCATAGGACAGTATTGGGCAGCGCCACTCATCCTGTGAGTGACACACCGCCATAGTGGACAGTATTGGGCAGCGTCACTATCCTGTGAGGGACACACCGCCATAGTGACAGTATTGGGCAGCGCCACTCATCCTGTGAGTGGACACACCACCATAGCAGCATGTACAACACTCCCCAATAGAAGAAAACCCGCTGGGTTGTTCATCCTGTCACTTGTACCCAGACACAGCTGGGACTTGCTTAACTGTCTCAAGTGAACAGCTCCTCAAACAAGAAGATTAACATCTGTCACCCCTTAAAAGCTTACGTTATCTTGCGGGTGCAAAATGGGGAAATCTTTTAAGAACAGTATCAATATTTGACAAATAGTGTTTTCCTAACTCAAACAATGTGGGGTTTATTATTCTACACATATTCCTAATGTCTCTCAGGTGTTCACATTCACGTAGATAGTGGTCAAGGTGGTGTCCATCACTCTCACCACAGATTCTGCAACTTCGCTGCTCAACTGTTGTTTCCATCCCGAATCTCTATGGATATTTGTATCCAAGACGGATTCTTTTATTACTGATTCCCTCCCGCGGCCACCACCTCTTCGTCCATAATGACTGAGGTTGCCAGCTGCAACCATGTTGTACCATCGTACAGATTCACTGATTTGTGCTTCTATCCTCCTTTCCTCAGTTACCTTGGCACGGTGATGTTGCCCGATAGTACCTCTAATTTGTAGTAGAGTCTTGGGTATGAAGTATTCAATATGGTCTCTTCAACGCATTAGCAGCCAGCACATCTTCTCGTTCATTTTCATAGATTCAAACATGGGATCCACAGGAATTTGACGACTCTTCCCTGATTGGTTAGTACGCTCACAGCTCTCTTGATTTCATCGACTTTTGCAAGGTTTTATGCATGATTTTGACTAAGGCTTTGTAGTGCTGTTTTTGAGTCAGTGCAGATCACTGCACCGTTAGTGTTTCAAAGACTCTTAACGCTATAACAATGGCAGTTAGCTCTGCTTGGGTTGAAGAGGCATTGTTCTCAATACGTGCTTTTTCTTGTCCATACTTCATACCCAAATTTACTCTATACCTTGAGTCAAGGTATAGAGTAAACATACCCAACATGAACCCGAGTCCTGGCTTTGTTACTGTTGACTCTTCCTATCACAGTATGTACTCAAATGCTCTAACGTTTCTAACAGTCGTGACCTGACATAAGCCTACCCCTTTTTTCTTCTCCTCTGATTCTTACCTTCCCTTTCTACCGTCACCCTATTATTACACCCATCCCATTTGTTACCACTTTTTGGTTCTTGTTCGTACCTTTTCGCCTTGCTCTTACCTTCTTCTAGGAATTACCTCCCCCTCACCTGCTCCTTACCTCACCCTTACTCGCGCCTCCCTGACTCCCCTCACAAGCGACTTGATAATGGTCGAGGACGGAGCGGAAGATGGTCGTCTGCCCATCTTCCGGTGGGTAGTTTGTCATTACACCTTGAGTCAAGAACGTGCAAGGTGTACAGATAATTATCTCCTGATTCTCTTCCTCAAACAGGTTATAATTGGGTTATATAAGATGGTCGGAGAAATATTTAGGCTTTTTTGGTCAACATTTTTGTTGTCGGGAATTGGAACAGTTGACGAACTTGCGGGCAAACTATATACTGCTGGGTGGACAGTGGCATTAGGTGCAAGGTCGAACTACTGAGCTTTCCCAGGATCGAACGTCGACCTGTAAGAAGCGAGGTCGACGTAATACCAACGAGTTCAAGTGGGTGGACAAGGACCCCCCCCCCTCTCTCTCTATAGCCGTATTTAAGGCAACGAGATATTCGACGTTTCCCACTGGTGGTGGTGCTTCACCCACTGGTCCACTGATGGTGGTGCTTCACCCACTGGTCCACTGGTGGTGGTGCTTCACCCACTGGTCCACTGGTAGTGGTGCTTCACCCACTGGTCCACTGGTAGTGGTGCTTCACCCACTGGTCCACTGGTGGTGGTGCTTCACCCACTGGTCCACTGATGGTGGTGCTTCACCCACTGGTCCACTGGTGGTGGTGCTTCACCCACTAGTCCACTGGTAGTGGTGCTCCACCCACTGGTCCACTGGTGGAGGTGCTTCACCCACTGGTCCACTGGTAGTGGTGCTTCACCCACTGGTCCACTGGTGGTGGTGCTTCACCCACTGGTCCACTGGTGGTGGTGCTTCACCCACTGGTCCACTGGTGGTGGTGCTTCACCCACTGGTCCACTGGTAGTGGTGCTTCACCCACTGGTCCACTGGTGGTGGTGCTTCACCCACTGGTCCACTGGTAGTGGTGCTTCACCCACTGGTCCACTGATGGTGGTGCTTCACCCACTGGTCCACTGGTAGTGGTGCTCCACCCACTGGTCCACTGGTAGTGGTGCTTCACCCACTGGTCCACTGGTGGTGGTGCTTCACCCACTGGTCCACTGGTAGTGGTGCTTCACCCACTGGTCCACTGGTGGTGGTGCTTCACCCACTGGTCCACTGGTAGTGGTGCTTCACCCACTGGTCCACTGGTGGTGGTGCTTCACCCACTGGTCCACTGGTAGTGGTGCTTCACCCACTGGTCCACTGGTGGTGGTGCTTCACCCACTGGTCCACTGGTAGTGGTGCTTCATCCACTGGTCCACTGGTGGTGGTGCTTCACCCACTGGTCCACTGGTGGTGGTGCTTCACCCACTGGTCCACTGGTAGTGGTGCTTCACCCACTGGTCCACTGGTGGTGGTGCTTCATCCACTGGTCCACTGGTGGTGGTGCTTCACCCACTGGTCCACTGGTGGTGGTGCTTCACCCACTGGTCCACTGGTGGTGGTGCTTCACCCACTGGTTCACTGGTGGTGGTGCTCCACCCACTGGTCCACTGGTGGTGGTGCTTCACCCACTGGTCCACTGGTAGTGGTGCTTCACCCACTGGTCCACTGGTAGTGGTGCTTCACCCACTGGTCCACTGGTAGTGGTGCTTCATCCACTGGTCCACTGATGGTGGTGCTTCACCCACTGGTCCACTGGTAGTGGTGCTTCATCCACTGGTCCACTGATGGTGGTGCTTCACCCACTGGTCCACTGGTGGTGGTGCTTCATTCACTGGTCCACTGGTGGTGGTGCTTCACCCACTGGTCCACTGGTGGTGGTGCTTCACCCACTGGTCCACTGGTGGTGGTGCTTCACCCACTGGTCCACTGGTGGTGGTGCTTCACCCACTGGTCCACTGGTGGTGGTGCTTCACCCACTGGTCCACTGGTGGTGGTGCTTCACCCACTGGTCCACTGGTAGTGGTGCTTCACCCACTGGTCCACTGGTGGTGGTGCTTCACCCACTGGTCCACTGGTGGTGGTGCTTCACCCACTGGTCCACTGGTGGTGGTGCTTCATCCACTGGTCCACTGGTGGTGGTGCTTCACCCACTGGTCCACTGGTGGTGGTGCTTCACCCACTGGTCCACTGGTAGTGGTGCTTCATCCACTGGTCCACTGGTGGTGGTGCTTCACCCACTGGTCCACTGGTAGTGGTGCTTCACCCACTGGTCCACTGGTAGTGGTGCTTCATCCAGTGGTCCACTGGTAGTGGTGCTTCACCCATTGGTCCACTGGTGGTGGTGCTTCACCCACTGGTCCACTGGTGGTGGTGCTTCACCCACTGGTCCACTGATGGTGGTGCTTCACCCACTGGTCCACTGATGGTGGTGCTCCACCCACTGGTCCACTGGTAGTGGTGCTTCACCCACTGGTCCACTGATGGTGGTGCTCCACCCACTGGTCCACTGATGGTGGTGCTTCACCCACTGGTCCACTGATGGAGGTGCTCCACCCACTGGTCCACTGATGGTGGTGCTTCACCCACTGGTCCACTGATGGTGGTGCTTCACCCACTGGTCCACTGATGGTGGTGCTTCACCCACTGGTCCACTGATGGAGGTGCTCCACCCACTGGTCCACTGATGGAGGTGCTTCACCCACTGGTCCACTAGTGGTGGTGCTTCACCCACTGGTCCACTGGTGGTGGTGCTTCACCCACTGGTCCACTGGTGGTGGTGCTTCACCCACTGGTCCACTGGTAGTGGTGCTTCACCCACTGGTCCACTGATGGAGGTGCTTCACCCACTGGTCCACTGGTGGTGGTGCTTCATCCACTGGTCCACTGGTGGTGGTGCTTCACCCACTGGTCCACTGGTGGTGGTGCTTCACCCACTGGTCCACTGGTGGTGGTGCTTCACCCACTGGTCCACTGGTGGTGGTGCTTCACCCACTGGTCCACTGGTAGTGGTGCTTCACCCACTGGTCCACTGGTAGTGGTGCTTCACCCACTGGTCCACTGGTGGTGGTGCTTCACCCACTGGTCCACTGGTGGTGGTGCTTCATCCACTGGTCCACTGGTGGTGGTGCTTCACCCACTGGTCCACTGGTGGTGGTGCTTCACCCACTGGTCCACTGGTAGTGGTGCTTCATCCACTGGTCCACTGGTAGTGGTGCTTCACCCACTGGTCCACTGATGGTGGTGCTTCACCCACTGGTCCACTGGTGGTGGTGCTTCACCCACTGGTCCACTGGTGGTGGTGCTTCACCCACTGGTCCACTGGTGGTGGTGCTTCACCCACTGGTCCACTGGTGGTGGTGCTTCACCCACTGGTCCACTGGTGGTGGTGCTTCACCCACTGGTCCACTGGTAGTGGTGCTTCATCCAGTGGTCCACTGGTAGTGGTGCTTCACCCATTGGTCCACTGGTGGTGGTGCTTCACCCACTGGTCCACTGGTGGTGGTGCTTCACCCACTGGTCCACTGGTGGTGGTGCTTTACCCACTGGTCCACTGATGGTGGTGCTTCACCCACTGGTCCACTGATGGTGGTGCTCCACCCACTGGTCCACTGGTAGTGGTGCTTCACCCACTGGTCCACTGATGGTGGTGCTCCACCCACTGGTCCACTGATGGTGGTGCTTCACCCACTGGTCCACTGATGGAGGTGCTCCACCCACTGGTCCACTGATGGTGGTGCTCCACCCACTGGTCCACTGATGGTGGTGCTTCACCCACTGGTCCACTGATGGTGGTGCTTCACCCACTGGTCCACTGATGGAGGTGCTCCACCCACTGGTCCACTGATGGAGGTGCTTCACCCACTGGTCCACTGGTGGTGGTGCTTCACCCACTGGTCCACTGATGGTGGTGCTTCACCCACTGGTCCACTGATGGAGGTGCTCCACCCACTGGTCCACTGATGGAGGTGCTTCACCCACTGGTCCACTGGTGGTGGTGCTTCACCCACTGGTTCACTGATGGTGGTGCTTCACCCACTGGTCCACTGATGGTGGTGCTTCACCCACTGGTCCACTGGTGGTGGTGCTTCACCCACTGGTTCACTGATGGAGGTGCTTCACCCACTGGTCCACTGATGGTGGTGCTTCACCCACTGGTCCACTGGTAGTGGTGCTTCACCCACTGGTCCACTGATGGAGGTGCTTCACCCACTGGTCCACTGATGGTGGTGCTTCACCCACTGGTCCACTGGTAGTGGTGCTTCACCCACTGGTCCACTGATGGAGGTGCTTCACCCACTGGTCCACTGATGGTGGTGCTTCACCCACTGGTCCACTGATGGAGGTGCTTCCACCTCTCCTTGCCTCAGTTCGTCTTTGCATCTCTCGCGTCCTTAGCAATCTCAACTTAAATCATTATTAGCGAGCGGGGCTCACTGTGTCGTCTCCGACCTGATCTTAATTTTTCACAATGATTAATGTTGCCTGTTGGTGTTGCTTGTTGCCTGTTGGTGTTGTTTGTTGCCTGTTGGTGTTGTTTGTTGCCTGGTGGTGTTGCTTGTTGCCTGTTGGTGTTGTTTGTTGCTTGTTGGTGTTGTTTGTTGCCTGTTGGTGTTGCTTGTTGCCTGTTGGTGTTGTTTGTTGCCTGTTGGTGTTGTTTGTTGCCTGTTGGTGTTGCTTGTTGCCTGTTGGTGTTGTTTGTTGCCTGTTGGTGTTGTCTGTTGCCTGTTGGTGTTGTTTGTTGCCTGTTGGTGTTGTTTGTTGCCTGTTGGTGTTGTCTGTTGCCTGTTGGTGTTGTTTGTTGCCCGTTGGTGTTGCCTGTTGGTGTTGTTTGTTGCCTGTTGGTGTTGTTTGTTGCCTGTTGATGTTGTCTGTTGCCTGGTGGTGTTGCCTGTTGGTGTTCTCTGTTGCCTGTTGGTGTTGTTTGTTGCCTGTTGGTGTTGTCTGTTGCCTGTTGGTGTTGTCTGTTTGCCTGTTGGTGTGTTTGTTGCCTGTTGGTGTTGTCTGTTGCCTGTTGGTGTTGTTTGTTGCCTGTTGGTGTTGCCTGTTGGTGTTGTTTGTTTGCCTGTTGGTGTTGTTTGTTGCCTGTTGTGTTGTTTGTTGCCTGTTGGTGTTGTCTGTTGCCTGGTGGTGTTGCTTGTTGCCTGTTGGTGTTTCCTGTTGCCTGTTGGTGTTGTTTGTTGCCTGTTGGTGTTGTCTGTTGCCTGTTGGTGTTGTCTGTTGCCTGTTGGTGTTGTTTGTTGCCTGTTGGTTTGCTTGTTGCCTGTTGGTGTTGTTTGTTGCCTGGTGTTGTTTGTTGCCTGTTGGTGTTGTTTGTTGCCTGTTGGTGTTGTTTGTTTCCTGTTGGTGTTGTTTGTTGCCTGTTGGTGTTGCTTGTTGCCTGTTGGTGTTGTTTGTTGCCTGTTGGTGTTGTTTGTTGCCTGTTGGTGTTGTTTGTTGCCTGTTGGTGTTGTTTGTTGCCTGTTGGTTTGTTTGTTGCCTGTTGGTGTTGTTTGTTGCCTGTTGGTGTTGTCTGTTGCCTGTTGGTGTTGTCTGTTGCCTGTTGGTGTTGTTTGTTGCCTGTTGGTGTTGTCTGTTGCCTGTTGGTGTTGTCTGTTGCCTGTTGGTGTTGTTTGTTGCCTGTTGGTGTTGTTTGTTGCCTGTTGGTGTAGTTTGTTGCCTGTTGATGTTGTCTGTTGCCTGTTGGTGTTGTTTGTTGCCTGTTGGTGTTGTTTGTTGCCTGTTGGTGTTGTTTGTTGCCTGTTGGTGTTGTCTGTTGCCTGTTGGTGTTGTTTGTTGTCTGTTGGTGTTGTTTGTTGCCTGTTGGTGTTGCCTGTTGGTGTTGTCTGTTGGTGTTGTCTGTTGCCTGTTGTGTTGTTTGTTGCCTGTTGGTGTTGCCTGTTGGTGTTGCTTGTTGCCTGTTGGTGTTGTCTGTTGCCTGTTGGTGTTGTCTGTTGCCTGTTGGTGTTGTCTGTTGCCTGTTGGTGTTGTTTGTTGCCTGTTGGTGTTGTCTGTTGGTGCTGTCTGTTGCCTGTTGGTGTTGTCTGTTGCCTGTTGGTGTAGTTTGTTGCCTGTTGGTGTTGTCTGATGCCTGTTGGTGTTCTCTGTTGCCTGTTGGTGTTGTTTGTTGCTTGTTGGTGTTGTCTGTTGCCTGTTGGTGTTGTCTGTTGCCTGTTGGTGTATTCTGTTGCCTGTTGTGTTATCATAGCATAGTGTGAGGGAATGATGCCAGCTTGATTTGAGAGCCCAAACACGAGAATATGACGAGGCAGGCTGGTGTGAGGGACCAGACACCAGACGAGACAGGCTGGTGTGAGGGACCAGACACCAGACGAGGCAGGCTGGTGTGAGGGCCCAGACACCAGACGAGGCAGGCTGGTGTGAGGGACCAGACACCAGACGAGGCAGGCTGGTGTGAGGGGCCAGACATCAGACGAGGCAGGCTGGTGTGAGGGACCAGACACCAGACGAGGCAGGCTGGTGTGAGGGCCCAGACACCAGACGAGGCAGGCTGGTGTGAGGGACCAGACGAGGCAGGCTGGTGTGAGGGACCAGACACCAGACGAGGCAGGCTGGTGTGAGGGACCAGACACCAGACGAGGCAGGCTGGTGTGAGGGACCAGACACCAGACGAGGCAGGCTGGTGTGAGGGCCCAGACACCAGACGAGGCAGGCTGGTGTGAGGGACCAGACGAGGCAGGCTTGTGTGAGGGACCAGACACCAGACGAGGCAGGCTGGTGTGAGGGACCAGACGAGGCAGGCTGGTGTGAGGCCCAGACACCAGACGAGGCAGGCTGGTGTGAGGGACCAGACACCAGACGAGGCAGGCTGGTGTGAGGGACCAGACACCAGACGAGGCAGGCTGGTGTGAGGGACCAGACACCAGACGAGGCAGGCTGGTGTGAGGGACCAGACGAGGCAGGCTGGTGTGAGGGACCAGACACCAGACGAGGCAGGCTGGTGTGAGGGACCAGACACCAGACGAGGCAGGCTGGTGTGAGGGACCAGACACCAGACGAGGCAGGCTGGTGTGAGGGACCAGACACCAGACGAGGCAGGCTGGTGTGAGGGACCAGACACCAGACGAGGCAGGCTGGTGTGAGGGCCCAGACGAGGCAGGCTGGTGTGAGGGACCAGACACCAGACGAGGCAGGCTGTGTGAGGGACCAGACACCAGACGAGGCAGGCTGGTGTGAGGGCCCAGACACCAGACGAGGCAGGCTGGTGTGAGGGACCAGATACCAGACGAGGCAGGCTGGTGTGAGGGACCAGACACCAGACGAGGCAGGCTGGTGTGAGGGACCAGACACCAGACGAGGCAGGCTGGTGTGAGGGACCAGACACCAGACGAGGCAGGCTGGTGTGAGGGACCAGACACCAGACGAGGCAGGCTGGTGTGAGGGCCCAGACGAGGCAGGCTGGTGTGAGGGACCAGACACCAGACGAGGCAGGCTGGTGTGAGGGCCCAGACGAGGCAGGCTGGTGTGAGGGCCAGACGAGGCAGGCTGGTGTGAGGGCCCAGACACCAGACGAGGCAGGCTGGTGTGAGGGCCCAGACACCAGACGAGGCAGGCTGGTGTGAGGGACCAGACACCAGACGAGGCAGGCTGGTGTGAGGGCCCAGACGAGGCAGGCTGTGTGAGGGACCAGACACCAGACGAGGCAGGCTGGTGTGAGGGACCAGACACCAGACGAGGCAGGCTGTGTGAGGGACCAGACACCAGACGAGGCAGGCTGGTGTGAGGGACCAGACACCAGACGAGGCAGGCTGGTGTGAGGGACCAGACACCAGACGAGGCAGGCTGGTGTGAGGGACCAGACACCAGACGAGGCAGGCTGGTGTGAGGGCCCAGACGAGGCAGGCTGGTGTGAGGGACCAGACACCAGACGAGGCAGGCTGTGTGAGGGACCAGACACCAGACGAGGCAGGCTGGTGTGAGGGGCCAGACACCAGACGAGGCAGGCTGGTGTGAGGGACCAGACACCAGACGAGGCAGGCTGGTGTGAGGGACCAGACACCAGACGAGGCAGGCTGGTGTGAGGGACCAGACACCAGACGAGGCAGGCTGGTGTGAGAGCGGGACAACAAAGCCATTAGCATTCTGGAGGGCTGAGAGAAGGAAGGGCATCTGGCGGTCCACCGGGAGGAAGATGGTGTTATTGTGTTCCAGAGGACCGTCCTCCCTCACCATGTTGGCTTGTGTTTATATTTTATTGTAAGACTGTGTTTGAGGACTCATCTGTTTGTGCCTCTCGGGTCGGGATCTAGCTCTTGGACTCTAGTTTTCTAGTCGCCGGTTGTCACGTGCAATGATTCCTAACCTATTTCCCTATCATATCTGTATTTAAAGTTAAGAACGGAGTTTGCCTCTACCACCTGCTCCTTTTAGCCATTCCAGTTTTCCACAACTCTTACGCTAAAAGAAAACTTCCTGACATCTCTATAATACGTTTGAATCTCAAGCTTCCATCCACACCCTCTTGTTCTGTTGGTATGCATTCTACACATTTCCTCTTTTTCCACTCAGCCAATCCCCCTAAGTATTTTATACATCTGTATCATGTCTCCCCTCTGCTCTTTTCCAGCGTCGTCAGGTTTAGTTCCTTCAGTCTCTCTTCATACATCATCCTTCGCAATTCTGGGACAATTCTCGTGGCTGACCTCTGCACCCTCTGCGGAGCCGGTCGGCCGAGCGGACAGCACGCTGGACTTGTGATCCTGTGGTCCCGGTTCGATCCCGGGCGCCAGCGAGAAACAATGAGCAGAGTTTCTTTCATCCTATGCCCCTGTTACCTAACAGTAAAATAGGTACCTGGGTGTTAGTCAGCTGTCACGGGCTGCTTCCTGGGGGTGGAGGCCTGGTCGAGGACCGGGCCGCGGGGACACTAAAAAAAAAAGCCCAGAAATCATCTCAAGATCTCAAGATAACCCTTTCGAGCGTCCCAATGTGGTGTGTTTACATGGGGGGCTCCACGATGGGTCGGCGTACTCTAAGACTGGCCTCACACAGGCGGTATACAGTCATCTAAAAGCATCCTATTGTTTAAGTTCCTGAAGGATGTTGTAACTTTTAATGTCCCATGAACAGTACGTGGTAGAGCGCTAGTTTGTAAACTTTAGTGTACACGAGTTTTCACATTATTGAATCAATCTAAACGATCTCTTTACATTTTAAAGTTGATATTAGTTTAATCATAGCTATATTTTTAGCGCTGAATAGAATGTGTGATGATAATTGTAATACCATTGATAATAATATTCATTGTACAAAAAATAATAATCCTAATAATAATTGAAATGTTATAGTAATAATATTGATATAACACTATTATAAAGCAGATACTATACTGCCACAGGGCTTGAGTGAAGGTGAAGGAAAAACCCAATATATGTGTATAAGTGTATTGACGTCCAGGTGTTTAGGATGTAACCTCTGACCTCTCCCAAGGTGGTGTATATAGTGAAGACGTTGTATACGGCACCTTGAGAGAGCTTGAAGGTGACATCACAAAATGTGGTGTTTTATACACCTACACGTGTATTGGGTCGTTCCTTCACCTTCAATTATATAATTGTATAATAATAATAATAATAATAATAATAATAATAATAATAATAATAATAATAATATTATTATTATTATTATTATTATTATTATTATTATTATTATTATTATAATTAGAATTGTTTTATACTTAATCATTTTAATGTACAAAGAAATCACATCACTGAGTACCCAGAGCATAGGTTCGAATCCTTCTCATGACTGCTGCTAATTTGGTAAATAATGTTATTAATAATTATGCATTAATATCATTATTTTAGCAATTGATAAAATTATATACCATATTAGCAGCAGTCATGAGGTTACCTTGAGGTTACCTTGAGGTGTTTTCGGGGATTAGCGTCCCCGCGGTCCGGTCGTCGCCAAGGCCTCCTCGTTGCTGGACGGGTTAACCAGGCTGTTGGACACGGCTGCTCGCAGCCTGACGTATGAGTCACAGCCTGGTTGATCAGCTATCCTTTGGAGGTGCTTATCCAGTTCTCTCTTGAACACTGTGAGGGGTCGGCCAGTTATGCCCCTTATGTGTAGTGGAAGCGTGTTGAACAGTCTCGGGCCTCTGATGTTGATAGAGTTCTCTCTCAGAGTACCTGTTGCACCTCTGCTCTTCAACGGGGGTATTCTGCACATCCTGCCATGCCTCCTGGTCTCATGTGATGTTATTTCTGTGTGCAGGTTTGGGACCAGCCCCTCTAATATTTTCCACGTGTAAATTATTATGTATCTCTCCCGCCTGCGCTCAAGGGAATACAGATTTAGGCTCTTTAGTCGCTCCCAATAGTTTAGATGTTTTACTGAGTGGATTCTAGCAGTAAAGGATCTCTGCACGCTCTCCAGGTCAGCAATTTCTCCAGCTGTGAAAGGGGCTGTCATTGTGTAGCAGTACTCCACTCTAGAGAGCACATAGAAAGACCTGATCTACATCTGACTGGAGGTTCGCCGTGTCCTCTATGTTGCCTACTCTCATGAAGATCCTGGTGTCATCTGCAAAGGATGATACAGTGCTATAGGTTGTGTTCTTGTCTATGTCCTCCGATATGAGGATGAGAAAAAGTACTGTAGAAAAATGAGAAAAAGCACCACATACCGGATTTGATTTTGTTGACTATACACATTGGGTTCTGTTAGTCAGGAAATTGTAGATCCATCTGCCTATTTTTCCGGCAATTCCGTTTGAACGCATTTTATGTGTAATAAACACCATGGTCACATTTGTCAAAGGCTTTGCGAAATCAGTGTAAAATTACATCAGCGTTTTGTTTGTCTCCACAGCAGCTAATGGTATGTGTGCTGTGCTACTAAATCCTTCATGAGAAGGATTTGGTAAATAGTTTTATTAATAATTATGTATTAATATCATTATTTAGTAATTGTTAACTGTCATATTGGTTATTATGGCTATATTAATACATTGTTCAGTTGAACAATGAAAACTTATCCTTTTGTATAATTCATCTAAAATAAAAAAAAAATGGGTTTTGGGAGAAGCCAATACACTTGGGTACCCACACGGAGGGTACCCAAGTGGGTACCCAAAACCCACAAAAATGGGTTTGGGAGCACACTGGGTACCCACAAGGCTTCTGGAGTGTCTTTAATTCTCTTCTCTAGGCTGAAGGTCCCCACTAATTCCATCGGTTATTATTATAACCAGCAGGATGTTATAGAACATCACTTCACAAGTGTATGAAACACCACAAAGGAATGAAATGAATGAAAAGAAGTGAACACTTTCGTTCCGGGACATTCTCAAAAGCGTTCACTTCATTCACTTGTGATACTTAATGCATATTATATATGCATAACTATATATAAAATATATAGTTTGAATGAATATGACCGAAGGGTAGGATTAATAATTCTAACACGAATCTTCTCAATATTTCTTACGTTTTGCTTCACTGTCGAGGTAATTGAAAAATTAACTCTCCAAATTCATTTTTATGAACGGAACGTGTTCAGGCGTCTGACTTTTTTCTGACGCCTGAACGCGTTTTGTAATGCTTCTCACATTTTCAGACTAGTTTACACATAACATACATCATACTTATACTCGGTTTGGGTGAGTTGACAGAACTATGCAAGAACATGAATGAATGGGTATGAAAACATAAGAATGGAAGTAACAGCAGAAGGCCTATTGGCCCATAGTTTCTCTTGCTGCTTCTCTTTTGGTTCGGGGTCTTGAAGTAGGGGTAGAAATATAGTTGTGCATTAACTGGCTGTTGATTGCTGGTGTTGACTTTTTGATGTATAGTGCTTCGCTGATGTCGAGTCTCCTTCTATCGCTGTATTTATCGAGGATTTCTGTATTGCTTGTTAAGATTTCTCTGGTGATGGTCTGGTTATGAGAAGAGATTATATGTCCTTGATGCAAAGTAGAATGAATCCTTCATCCTACTTTCCCCTGATGAAGGCGACATAGCCGAAAACGCGTTAAGCATTCTCTATTTTTTCAAATGAATTTTCTGCATACTTGGATCAGTGATTTTTGTAATCATTGTTGCACACAAACACACACACACAGAGTAGTTAATAAATGGAATGCACTAGGTAGTGATGTGGTGGAGGCTGACTCCCTACACAGTTTCAAATGTAGATATGATAGAGCCCAGTAGACTCAGGAACTGTACACCTGCTGATTGACAGTTGAGAGGCGGGACCAAAGAGCCAAAGCTCAACCCACGCAAGCACAATTAGGTGAGTACATTAGGTGAGTACACACACACACACACACACACACACACACATAGATATATATATATATATATATATATATATATATATATATATATATATATATATATAATATAATATATTTATATGCATATGTATAATAATTATGATCGAGAATATGTTGGGTTAGTAATGTGTGCGTGGATAAGAAGACTGAGGCAGTACGGTAAAGTGGTCTCATTACAGTGGAACACAAAGCAGGAGGCATCACGGGCTCTGGCAGTGTCTCTCTCATCACACACTCTCCTTGTTACACCCGCCAAGTTACGCCCCACAAGCGTGTGGCTCCACCACTCAGCTCTTGGGTCCCGGCACGCCGGCTCACCATCCGACTTCTCCGCCTAATGCGTCTCATTTTCCACGTTATGGGCCCCCGACGTACACATTACAGAGTACTATGAAAAGTAGCGGCTGCCAATTATCGGGTTTCTGTGCCGATGGCGCCTCACAAAGAGGAATTGGGACCAGGATTCATCGAGCGTTTTAGTTACGAAACCTGTACAACCTCCTCATTATGGCAGGTGCATTTGCAGTTCATGAGCTCCGAAGTGCTACGAGGTTGCTTATAACATACAAACTTTGGGTTGCAGAAGCTCGTAGAATTTTCAATAAGTACATAGTCATTTGCCATGATCGAGGAAAGATGTAGAGGTTTCGTAAGTGGACACGTAAATGCTTGAGCACCGCGGCCAGTGCCCTAGCATGCTGATGCAACAGGCTAGGGCAGGTCTTGTCTAATTCGTCGCGTTAGACAATCGATTTGTTGAATCGATTTTCTCAAAACACCTAATGTTATCCTTCAGCTTTATCTTGCTCTGGTTAGGCCCCATTTCATTATGCAGTTCAGTTCAGGTCACCAAACTATAGAATGAACTTAATACACTTGAACGCGTTCAGGGAAGGATGACAAAGTTAATGCCTTTAATCAGAAACATTCCATATGAAGAGAGATTGAAAAGGCTTAATTTACATTTTCTAGAAAAGGCGAAGAGTTAGGGGTGACCAATATAATAACAAGTGGATGAATGAGCATAACATCGGGGATATTATTAAATATCAACACAAAAGAGAACAGGAAACAACTGCCTCAGATATTCTGGAAAGCAAATTTGAAAGCAATGAGTGCTTTAAATGAAAGCAAATTTGTCCAACATGAACGGCCCTTACTAAATCTATGCTGTGAATCATTTATTTATCTAGGGGGGGGGGGGGTTCAGATGT
>WNGS01007711.1:6124-23942 GCA_020271785.1 Procambarus virginalis
CAGCTCCAAAATATGGCTCAAGCGACGAATTTGGGATGTTTGTGATATTTTGAAAACTGCTGGGAGGGTTTGGAAAATGTGAACCATCGCCGCTCTCAGTAATTGGCACATTTTCGGTATAAAAATTCGTAATTTCAAACTGCGAATAAATGCCGAGAGCCAGAATTTGGCCCCAAAATATGGATCAAGCGTCGAACTTGGGTTGTTTGGAATATTTTGAAAACTGCAGGGAGGGTTTGGGCTAAATGTGACCCATCGCCGCATTCAGTAATTGGCATATTTTCGGTATAAAAATCTTAATTTAAAACTGCGAATACGTACAGAGAGCCAGAATATTGCTCCAAAACATGGCTCAAGGTCGCATTTGGATGTTTGGGATATTATAAAAACTGCAGGGAGGGTTTGGGCAAAATGTGACCCATCGCCGCTTTCAGTAATTGGCATATTTTCGGTATAAAAATCTTAATTTAAAACTGCGAATACGTACAGAGAGCCAGAATTTGGCTCCAAAATATGGCTCAAGGGTTGAATTTGGGATGTATCGGATATTTTGAAAACTGCAGGGGGGTTTGGCAAAATGTGACCCATCGCCGCTCTCAGTAATTGGCATATTTTCGGTATAAAAATCGTAATTCAAACTGCGAATACGTGCAGAGAGCCAGAATTTGGCTCCAAAATATGGCTCAAGCGTCCCATTTGGAAAGTTTGGGATATTTTAAAAACTGCAGGGGAGTTTGGGCAAAATGTGAATCATCGCCGCTTTCAGTAATTGGCATATTTTCGGTATAAAAATCGTAATTTCAAACTGAGAATATGTGGGAGAGCCATAATTTGGCTCCCAAATATGGCTCAAGCTTCGAATTTGGGATGTTTGGGATATTTTGAAAACTGCAGGGTGGGTTTGGGCAAAATGCGATCCATCGCTGCTCTCAGTAATTGGCATATTTTCGGTATAAAAAGTCGTAATTTCAAACTGCTAATACGTGCAGAGAGCCAGAATTTGACTCCAAAATATGGCTCAAGGGTCGAATTTGGGATGTTTCGGATATTTTGAAAACTTTAGTGGGGTATGGGCAAAATGTGACCCATCGCTGCTCTCAGTAATTGGCACATTTTTGGTATAAAATTCGTAATTTCAAACTGCGAATACGTGCAGAGAGCCAGAATTTGGCTCCGAAATATGGTTAAAGGGTCGAATTTGGGATGTTTGTGATATATTATAAAACTGCAGGGGGGTTTGGGCAAAATGTGACCCATCGCCGCTCTCAGTAATTTGCATACTTTCGGTATAAAAGTCGTAATATCAAATTGCGAATACGTGCAGGAGCCAGTATTTGGCTCCCAAATATGGCTCAAATGCGGCTGAAACGTCGAAGTATGCAATAAAATCAGGGTTTCTCTCCTGAGAAATACGCGTAATTATTTGCAAATTCACATTAAATACATTATTTAAATCAACCATTCGTACCTCGTTACAATAGCGAGTAAGATTTCAGCCGCATTAGAGCTGATGCGGAGTCTGATTAGAGCTAAAACAGCTCTAATGCGGATGAAACGTCGAAATATGCAATAAAAACAAGGTTCCTCGCCTAATCAATGTCCTACTCGCTACTTTACCGAGATACAAATGGTTGATTGAAAATAATGTATTTAATGTGCTTTTGCAATTAAATACGAGTTTGCATCATATATATCGTATAAGTAGTGAATTCGATCACTACATGCGAGAGTGGGAGCTTACTCCCGCCGTTGACCCGTTGATCCTCCTCCAGTCTCTGGCAATGTTCTGGCACAGATAAAGCTCCAACGGGTAATCGGCGGGAGTAAGCCCCCGCTCTCGCATGTAGTGAACGAATTCACTACATATATTCAATCAAACAATCGTACCTCGTTAAAATATCGAGTAATATATTGATCATGAGAGAAACCCTGTTTTTATTGCATATTTCGAGGTTTCAGCCGCATTAGAGCTGATGCGGAGGAGGCAACGGCAACTTGTCTGATTAGAGCTAAAACCGCTCTAATTCGACTGAAACGTCGAAATATGCAATAAAAACAGGGTTTCTCTCCTAATCAATATCTTACTCGCTAATTTAACGAGATACGAATGGTTGATTGATAATGTATTTTATGTGCATTTGCAATTAAATACGAGTTTGCATCATATATATCGTATATGTAGTCAATTCGTTCACTACATGCGAGAGTGGGGGGGCTTACTCCCGCCGTTGACCCGTTGAACCTCCTCCAGTCTCTGGCAATGTTCTGGCACAGATAATATGTGATATTTTACCGTTTTCCAGCCGTTTACTCCAACGGGTAAACGGCTGGTGTAAGCCCCCGCTCTCGCATGAAGTGAACGAATTCACTACATATATTCAATCAAACAATCGTACCTCGTTAAAATAGCGAGTAATATATTGATCATGAGAGAAACCCTGTTTTTATTGCATATTTCGAGGTTTCAGCCGCATTAGAGCTGATGCGGAGGAGGCAATGGCAACTTGTCTGATTAGAGCTAAAACCGCTCTAATCCGACTGAAACGTCGAAATATGCAATAAAAACAGGGTTTCACTCCTAATCAATATCTTACTCGCTAATTTAACGAGATACGAATGGTTGATTGAAAATAATGCATTTAATGTGAATTTGCAATTAATTACGGGTATACATCAGATTTGTCGCATATATAGTGAATTAATAACAATAAACTGACAATCCGTGTCCAAGGAGAGAAACCCTGATTTTATTGCATATTTCGACGTTTCAGGCGCATTAGAGCTGTTTTTGCAGTACATCTTCTTTCTGTAACATACACGGAAAATCTGGAACATTTTAGTTAATTCTAATGAAAACACATTGATTTGTGTGATTTGAACGAATAATGGACTTTCTCGTCGTTTTTCCCACGTTTTTAAGGATTGCCAGTTTATTGTTATTAATTAATTACATATGCAACAAATCTGATGTATACGCGTAATTAATTGCAAATTCACAATAAATACATTATTTTCAATCAATCATTTGTATCTCGGTAAAGTAGCGAGTAGGACATTGATTAGGAGAGAAACCTGGTTTTTATTGCATATTTCGACGTTTCAGCCGCATTAGAGCTGTTTTAGCTCTAATCAGACAAGTTACCGTTGCCCCAAATTCTGGCTCTCTGCACATATTCGCAGTTTTAAATTACGACTTTTTATACCGAAAATATGGCAATTACTTAGAGCGGCGATGGGTCACATTTTGCCCAAACCCCAACTGCGGTTTACAAAATATCCGAAACATCCCAAATTCGACGATTGAACCATATTTTGGAGCCAAATTCTGGCTCTCTGCACGTATTCGCAGTTTGAAATTACGAATTTTTATACCGAAAATATGAAAATTACTGATAGCGGCGATGGGTCACATTTTGCCCAATCCCCCTTGCAGTTTTAAAATATATCACAAACATCCCAAATTCGACCCTTGAACCATATTTGGAGCCAAATTCTGGCTCTCTGCTCGTATTCGCAGTTTGAAATTACAATTTTTATACCGAAAATATGCCAATTACTGAGAGCGCGATGGGTCATATTTTGCCCAAACCCCCCTGCAGTTTTCAAAATATCCCAAACATCCCAAATTCGACGCTTGAGCCATATTTTGGAGCCAAATTCTGGCTCTCTGCACTTATTCGCAGTTTGAAATTACGACTTTTTTACCGAAATATGCCAATTACTGAGAGCAGCGATGGGTCACATTTTGCCCCCCCCCCTGCAGTTTTAAATATATCACAAACATCCCAAATTCGACCCTTGAGCCATATTTTGGAGCCAAATTCTGGCTCTCTGCAAGTATTCGCAGTTTGAAATTACGACATTTTATACCGAAAATGTGCCAATTACTGAGAGCGGCGATGGGTCACATTTTGCCCAAACCCCTCTGCATTTTTCAAAATATCCGAAACATCCCAAATTCGACGCTTGAGCCATATTTTGGAGCCAAATTCTGCATCCCTGCACTTATTCGCAGTTTGAAATTACGACTTTTTATACCGTAAATATGCCAATTACTGAGAGCAGCGATGGGTCACATTTTGCCCAAACCCCCCCTGCAGTTTTAAAATATATCACAAACATCCCAAATTCGACCCTTGAGCCATATTTTGGAGCCAAATTCTGGCTCTCTGCACGTCTTCGCAGTTTGAAATTACGACATTTTATACCGAAAATGTGCCAATTACTGAGAGCGGCGATGGGTCACATTTTGCCCAAACCCCTCTGCAGTTTTCAAAATATCCGAAACATCCCAAATTCGACCCTTGAGCCATATTTTGGAGCCAAATTCTGGCTCTTTGTATGTATTCGCAGTTTGAAATTACTACTTTTATACCGAAAATATGCCAATTACTGAAAGCAGCGATGGATCGCATTTTGCCCAAACCCACCCTGCAGTTTTCAAAATAGCCCAAACATCCCATGCGAGAGTGGGGGCTTACTCCTGCCGTTTACCCGTTGGATCTCCTCCAGTCTCCGGCAATGTTCTCGCACAGAGAAAGCTCCAACGGGTAAACGGCCGGAGTCAACCCCCGCTCTTGCATGTAGTGAACGAATTCACTACATATATTCAATCAACCAATCGTACCTCGTTAAAATAGCGAGTAACATATTGATCATGAGAGAAACCCTGTTTTTATTGCATGTTTCGACGTTTCAGCCGCATTAGAGCTGATGCGGAGGAGGCAACGGCAACTTGTCTGATTAAAGCTAAAACCGCTCTAATCCGGCTGAAACGTCGATATATGCAGTAAAAACAGGGTTTCTCTCCTAATCAATATCTTACTCGCTAATTTAACGAGGTACGAATAGTTGATTGAAAATAATGTATTTAATGTGAATTTGCAATAAATTACGCGTATACATCAGATTTGTCGCATATGTAATGAATTAATAACAATAAACTGACAATCCGTATCCAAGGAGAGAAACCCTGATTTTATTGCATATTTCGACGTTTCAGCCGCATTAGAGCTGTTTTTGCAGTACATCTTCTTTCTGTAACATACACGGAAAATCTGGAACATTTTAGTTAATTCTAATGAAAACACATTGATTTGTGTGATTTGAACGAATAATGGACTATCTCGTCGTATTTCCCACGTTTTTAAGGATTGCCAGTTTATTGTTATTAATTCATTACATATGCGACAAATCTGACGTATACGCGTAATTAATTGCAAATTCACATTAAATACATTATTTTCAATCAACCATTCGTACCTCGTTACAATAGCGACTAAGATATTGATTAGGAAAGAAACCCTGTTTTTATTGCATATTTCGACCTTTCAGCCGCATTAGAGCTGATGCGGAGGAGGCAACGGCAACATGTCTGATTAGAGCTAAAACAGCTCTAATGCGGCTGAAACGTCGAAATATGCAATAAAAACAAGGTTTCTCGCCTAATCAATGTCCTACTCGCTACTTTACCGAGATACAAATGGTTGATTGAAAATAATGTATTTAATGTGCATTTTCTATTAAATACGAGTTTGCATCATATATATCGTATATGTAGTGAATTCGTTCACTACATGCGAGAGAGGGGGCTTACTCCCGCCGTTTACCCGTTAGACCTCCTCCAGTCTCCGGCAATGTTCTGGCACAGAGAAAGCTCCAACGGGTAAACGGCGGAAATAAGCCGTTTATTTCAATGGGTCACAATAAAATGGGTCACAATAAAATGTGACCCATCGCTGCTCTCAGTATATGGCATACTTTCGGTATAAAAATTCGTAATTTCAAACTGCGAATACGGGCAGAGAGCGAGAATTTGGCTCCAAAATATGGCTCAAGCGTCGCATTTGGGAAGTTTGAGATATTTTGAAACCTGCAGGAAGGGTTTGGGCAAAATGTGATCCATCGCCGCTTTCAGTAATTGGCATATTTTCAGTAATTGGTTACAGAAAGAAGATGTACTGCAAAAACAGCTCTAACGCGGCTGAAGGAAAGCGAACTATCAGGGGGAAAGCACCAAGTCATTACGACTATATAGCACTGGGAAGGGGTCAGGATAAGGATTTGGGATGGGACGAGGGGAAGGAATGGTGCCCCAACCACTTGGACGGTCGGGGCTTGAACGCCGACCTGCATGACGCGAGACCGTCGCTCTACCGTCCAGCCTAGCGGCTGAAACGTCGAAATATGCAATAAAATCAGGGTTTCTCTCCTGGGATACGGATTGTCAGTTTATTGTTATTAATTCATCACACATGCGACAAATAAGATGTATACGCGTAATTGATTGCAAATTCACATTAAATACATTATTTCAATCAACCATTCGTACCTCGTTAAATTAGCGAGTAAGATATTGATTAGGAGAGAAACCCTGTTTTTATTGCATATTTCGACGTTTCAGCCGCATTAGAGCTGTTTTAGCTCTAATCAGACAAGTTACCGTTGCCTCGTCCGCATCAGCTCTAATGCGGCTGAAACGTCGAAATATGCAATAAAAACAAGGTTTCTCTCCTAATCAATATCTTACTCGCTAATTTCACGAGGTACGAATGGTTGATTGAAAATAATGTATTTAATGTGAATTTGCAATTAATTACGCGAATACATCAGATTTGTCGCATATGTAAAGAATTAATAACAAAAATCTGACAATCCGTATCCAAGGAGAGAAACCCTGATTTTATTGCATATTTCGACGTTTCAGCCGCATTAGCGCTGTTTTTGCAGTACATCTTCTTTCTGAAACATACACGGAAAATCTGGAACATTTCAGTTAACTCTAATGAAAACACATTGATTTTTGTGATTTGAACGAATAATGGACTATCTCGTCGTTTTTCCCACGTTTATAATGATTGCCAGTTTATTGCTATTAATTCATTACATATGCGACAAATCTGATGTATACGAGTAATTAAATGCCAATTCACATTAAATACATTTTTTTCAATCAATCAACATTGCAAATGCACATTAAATACATTATTTTCAATCAACCATTTGTATCTCGGTAAAGTAGCGAGTAGGACATTGATTAGGCGAGAAACCTTGTTTTTATTGCATATTTCGACGTTTCAGCCGCATTAGAGCTGTTTTAGCTCTAATCAGACTCCGCATCAGCTCTAATGCGGCTGAAACGTCGAAATATGCAATAAAAACAGGGTTTCTCTCCTAATCAATATCTTACTCGCTATTGTAACGAGCTACGAATGGTTGATATAAATAATGTATTTAATGTGAATTTGCAATTAATTACGCGTATACATCAGATTTGTCGCATATGTAATGAATTAATAACAATAAACTGACAATCCGTATCCAATGAGAGAAACCCTGATTTTATTGCAAATTTCGACGTTTCAGCCGCATTAGAGCTGTTTTTGCAGCTTTCTGTAACATACATAATCTTCTTTCTGTAGCATACACGGAAAATCTGGAACATTTTAGTTAATTCTAATGAAAACACATTGATTTGTGTGATTTGAACGAATAATGGACTATCTCGTCGTATTTCCCACGTTTTTAAGGATTGCCAGTTTATTGTTATTAATTCATTTCATATGCGACAAATCTATCTCGTCGTTTTTCCCACGTTTTTAAGGATTGTCAGTTTATTATTATTACGTCATTACATATGCGACAAATCTGATGTATACGCGTAATTAATTGCAAATTCACATTAAATACATTATTTTCAATCAACCAATCTTACCTCGTTACAATAGCGACTAAGATATTGATTAGGAGAGAAACTCTGTTTTTATTGCATATTTCGACGTTTCAGCCGCATTAGAGCTGATGCTGAGGAGGCAACGGCAACTTGTCTGATTAGAGCTAAAACAGCTCTAATGCGGCTGAAACGTCGAAATATGCAATAAAAACAAGGCTTCTCTCCTAATGAATGTCCTACTCGCTACTTTACCGAGATACAAATGGCTGATTGAAAATAATGTATTTAATGTGCATTTGCAATTAAATACGAGTTTGCATCATATATATCGTATATGTAGTCAATTCGTTCTATACAATCGAGAGTCAGGGCTTACTCCCGCCGTTGACCCGTTGAACCTCCTCCAGTCTCTGGCAATGTTATTGCACAGAGAAAGCTCCAACGGGTAAACGGCGTGAGAAAGCCCCCGCTCTCGCATGTAGTGAACGAATTCACTACATATATTCAATCAAACAAACGTACCTCGTTAAAATAGCGAGTAATATATTGATCATGAGAGAAACCCTGTTTTTATTGCATATTTCGACGTTTCAGCCGCATTAGAGCTGATGCGGAGGAGGCAACGGCAACTTGTCTGATTAGAGCTAAAACCGCTCTAATCTGGCTGAAACGTCGAAATATGCAATAAAAACAAGGTTTCTCTCCTAATCAACATCTTACGCGTTATTGTAACGAGGTACGAATGTTTGATTGAAAATAATGTATTTAATGAGAATTTGCAATTAATTACGCGTATACATCAGATATGTCGCATATGTAATGAATTAATAACAATAAACTGGCAATCCTTAAAAGCGTGGGAAATACGACGAGATAGTCCATTATTCGTCCAAATCACACAAATCAATGTGTTTTCATTAGAATTAACTATAATGTTCCAGATTTTCCGTGTATGTTAAAGAAAGAAGATGTACTGCAAAAACAGCTCTAACGCGGCTGAAGGGAAGGGTTAAAGCACCAAGTCATTACGAATATATAGCACTGGGAAGGGGTCAGGGTAAGGATATGGGATGGGACGAGGGGAAGGAATGGTGCTCCAACCACTTGGACGGTCGAGGATTGAACGCCGACCTGCATGACACGAGACCGTCGCTCTACCGTCCATCCTAGCGGCTGAAACGTCGAAATATGCAATAAAATCAGGGTTTCTCTCCTTGGATACGGATTGTCAGTTTATTGTTATTAATTCATCACACATGCGAAAAATCAGATGTATACGCGTAATTGATTGCAAATTCACATTAAATACATTATTTCAATCAACCATTCGTACGTCGTTAAATTAGCGAGTAAGATATTGATTAGGAGAGAAACCCTGTTTTTATTGCATATTTCGACGTTTCAGCCGCATTAGAGCTGTTTTAGCTCTAATCAGACAAGTTACCGTTGCCTCGTCCGCATCAGCTCTAATGCGGCTGAAACGTCGAAATATGCAATAAAAACAAGGTTTCTCTCCTAATCAATATCTTACTCGCTAATTTAACGAGGTACGAATGGTTGATTGAAAATAATGTATTTAATGTGAATTTGCAATTAATTACGCGAATACATCAAATTTGTCGCATATGTAAAAAATTATTAATAAAAATCTGACAATCCGTATCCAAGGAGAGAAACCCTGATTTTATTGCATATTTCGACGTTTCAGCCGCATTATAGCTGTTTTTGCAGTACATCTTCTTTCTGTAACATACACGGAAAATCTGGAACATTTTAGTTAATTCTAATGAAAACACATTGATTTGTGTGATTTGAACGAATAATGGACTATCTCGTCGTATTTCCCACGTTTTTAAGGATTGCCAGTTTATTGTTATTAATTCATTACATATGCGACAAATCTGACGTATACGCGTAATTAATTGCAAATTCACATTAAATACATTATTTTCAATCAACCATTCGTACCTCGTTACAATAGCGACTAAGATATTGATTAGGAAAGAAACCCTGTTTTTATTGCATATTTCGACCTTTCAGCCGCATTAGAGCTGATGCGGAGGAGGCAACGGCAACATGTCTGATTAGAGCTAAAACAGCTCTAATGCGGCTGAAACGTCGAAATATGCAATAAAAACAAGGTTTCTCGCCTAATCAATGTCCTACTCGCTACTTTACTGAGATACAAATGGTTGATTGAAAATAATGTATTTAATGTGCATTTTCTATTAAATACGAGTTTGCATCATATATATCGTATATGTAGTGAAATGTTCACTACATGCGAGAGAGGAGGCTTACTCCCGCCGTTTACCTGTTAGACCTCCTCCAGTCTCCGGCAATGTTCTGGCACAGAGAAAGCTCCAACGGGTAAACGGCGGAAATAAGCCTCCGCTCTCGCATGTAGTGAACGAATTCACTACATATATTCAATCAACCAATCGTACCTGCGAATACTTGCAAAGAGCCAGAATTTGGCTCCAAAATATGGCTCAAGCTTCGAATTTGGGATGGTTGGGATATTTTGAAAACTTCAGGGTGGGTTTGGGCAAAATGTGACCCATCGCCGCTCTCAGTAATTGGTATATTTTCGGTATACAATTCGTTATTTCAAACTTCGAATACGCGCAGAGAGCCAGAATTTGGCTCCAAAATGTTGCTGAAGCGACGAATTTGGGAAGTTTGGGATATTTTGAAAACTGCAGGGTGGGTTTGGGAAAAATGTGATCCATCGCCGCTATCAGTAATTGGCATAATTTCGTTATTAAATGTCGTAATTTCAAACTGCGAATACGTGCAGAGAGCCAGAATTTGGCTCCAAAATATGGCTCAAGGGTCGAATTTGGGACGCTTGGGATATTTTGAAAACTGCGATTGGGGGCTTGGGCAAAATGTGACCCATCGCTGCTCTCAGTATATGGCATATTTTCGGTATAAAAATTCGTAATTTCAAACTGCGAATACGTGCCGAGAGCCAGAATTTGGCTCCAAAATATGGCTCAAGCGAGGAATTTGAGATGTTTGGGATATTTTAAAAACTGTAGGGAGGGTTTGGGCAAAATGTGACCCATCGCCGCTCTATGTAATTGGCATATTTTCGGTATAAAAATTCGTAGTTTCAAACTGAGAATACGTGCCGAGAGCCAGAATTTGGCTCCAAAATATGGATCAAGCGTCGAACTTATGTTGTTTGGAATATTTTGAAAACTACAGGGAGGGTTTGGGCAAAATGCGATCCCTCGCTGCTTTCAGTAATTTGCATATTTTCGGTATAAAATACCGTAATTTCAAACTGCGAATACGGGCAGAGAGCCAGAATTTGGCTCCAAAATATGGCTCAAGCGTCGCATTTGGGATGTTTGAGATATTGTGAAACCTGCAGGATGGGTTTGGGCTAAATGTGATCCATCGCCGCTTTCAGTAATTGGCATATTTTCGGTATAAAAAGTCTTAATTTAGAACTGCGAATACCCTCCCTGCAGTTTTTAAAATATCCCAAACATTCTGCAGAGAGCCAGAATTTAGCTCCAAAATATGGGTCAAGCGTCGCATTTGGGATGTTTGAGATATTGTGAAACCTGCAGGAAGGGTTTGGGCAAAATGTGATCCATCGCCGCTTTCAGTAATTGGCATATTTTCGGTATAAAAAGTCTTAATTTAAAACTGCGAATACCCTCCCTGCAGTTTTTAAAATATCCCAAACATCCCAAATTCGAAGCTTGAGCCATATTTTGGAGCCAAATTCTGGCTCTCGGCACGTATTCGCAGTTTGAAATTACGAATTTTTATACCGAAAGTATGCCATATACTGAGAGCAGCGATGGGTCACATTTTGCCCAACCCCCGCATCGCAGTTTAAAAAATATCCCAAACGACCAAAATTCGACTCTTGAGCCATATTTTGGAGCCAAATTCTGGCTCTCTGCACGTATTCGCAGTTTGAAATTACGACATTTTATACCGAAAATATGCCAATTACTGAAAGCGGCGATGGATCACATTTTTCCCAAACCTCCCCCCTGCAGTTTTCAAAATATCCCAAACTTCCCAAATTCCTCGCTTCTGCAATATTTTGGAGCCAAATTCCGGCTCTCTGCACGTATTCGCAGTTTGAAATAAGAAATTTTATACCGAAAATATACCAAATACTGATCGCGGCGATGGGTCACATTTTGCCCAAACCCCCTTGCAGTTTTAAAATATATCACAAACATCCCAAATTCGACCCTTGAGCCATATTTTGGAGCCAAATTCTGGTTCTTAGCACGTATTCGCGGTTTGAAATTACGATTTTTATACCGAAAATATGTCAATTACTGAGAGCGGGGATGGGTCACATTTTTCCCAAATACCCCTGCAGTTTTCAAAATTTCCGAAACATCTCAAATTCGACCCTTGAGCCATATTTTGGATCCCAATTCTGGCTCTCTGCACGTATTCGCATTTTGAAATTACGAATTTTATACCGAAAACATGCCAATTACTGAAAGCAGCGAGGGATCGCATTTTGCCCAAACCCTTCCTGTAGTTTTCAAAATATTACAAACAACCCAAGTTCGACGCTTGATCCATATTTTGGAGCCAAATTCTGGCTCTCGGCACGTATTCGCAGTTTGAAATTACGAATTTCTATACCGAAAATATGCCAATTACCGAGAGCGGCGATGGGTCACATTTTGCCCAAACCCTCCTTGCAGTTTTTAAAATATCCCAAACACCCCAAATTCGACGCTTGAGCCATATTTTGGAGCCAAATTCTGGCTCTCGGCACGTATTTGCAGTTTGAAATTACGAATTTTTATACCGAAAGTATGCCATATACTGAGAGCAGCGATGGGTCACATTTTGCCCAAGCCCCCCATCGCAGTTTTCAAAATATCCCAAACGTCCCAAATTCGACCATTGAGCCATATTTTGGAGCCAAATTCTGGATCTCTGCACGTATTCGCAGTTTGAAATTACGAATTTTTATACCGAAAATATGCCAATTACTGAGAGCGGTGAAGGGTCACACTTTGCCCAAACCCCCCTGCAGTTTTAAAATATATCACAAACATCCCAAATTCGACCCTTGAGCCATATTTTGGAGCCAAATTCTGGCTCTCTGCACGTATTCGCAGTTTTAAATTAAGATTTTTATACCGAAAATATGCCAATTACTGAAAGCGGCGAAGGATCACATTTAGCCCAAACCCTCCCTGCAGTTTTTCAAATAACCCAAACATCCCAAATGCGACGCTTGAGCAATATTTTGGAGCCAAATTCTGGCTCTCTGCACGTATTCGCAGTTTGAAATTACGTCTTTTTATACCGAAAATATGCCAATTACTGAGAGCGGCGATGGGTCACATTTTGCCCCCTTCCCCCCCTGCAGTTTTAAAATATATCACAAACATCACAAATTGGACCCTTGAACCATATTTTGGAGAAAAATTTTGGCTCTCTGCACGTATTCGCAGTTTGAAATTACGAATTTTATATCGATAATGTGCCAATTACTGAGAGCGGCGATGGTTCACATTTTTCCCAAACCCCCCTGCAGTTTTCAAAATATCCGAAGCATCCCAAATTCGACCCTTGAGCCATAATTTGGAGCCAAATTCTGGTTCTCTGCATGTATTCGCAGTTTGAAATTACGACTTTTATACCGAAAATATTCCAAATACTGAGAGCGGTGATGGGTCACATTTTGCCCAAATACCCCTGCAGTTTTCAAAATTTCCGAAACATCTCAAATTCGACCCTTGAGCCATATTTTGGATCCAAATTCTGGCTCTCTGCACGTATTCGCAGTTTGAAATTACGATTTTTTATACCGAAAATATGCCAATTACTGAAAGCAGTGATGGATCGCATTTTGCCCAAACCCTCCCTGCAGTTTTCAAAATATCCCAAACATTCCAAATTCGAAGCTTGAGCCATATTTGTGAGCCAAATTCGGTCTCTCTGCACATATTCGCAGTTTGAAATTACGACTTTTCAAACCGAAAATATGCCAATTACTGAGAGCGGTGATGGGTCACAAACATGATTAAAAACGTGGGAAATACGACTATATAGTCCATTATTCGTTCAAGTCACATAAATCAATGTGTTCTCATTAGAATTAACTAAAATGTTCCAGATTTTCCGTGTATGTTACAGAAAGAAGATGTACTGCAAAAACCAGCTCTAATGCGGCTGAAACGTCGAAATTTGCAATAAAATCAGAGTTTCTCTCCTTGGATACGGATTGTCAGTTTATTGTTATTAATTCATTACATATGCGACATATCTGATGTATACGCGTAATTGATTGCAAATTCACATTAAATACATTATTTCAATTAACCATTCGTACCTCGTTAAATTAGCGAGTAAGATATTGATTAGAACAGAAACCCTGTTTTTATTGCATATTTCGACGTTTCAGCCGCATTAGAGTTGTTTTAGCTCTAATCAGACAAGTTGCCGTTGCCTCCAACAAGAAGTAGGCTACGCTGATTTACTCCACCAGTAATTTGGGGGAAGAGGGGAGGGGGAAACCTCAATATAAGCCTAACTTGTAGCTTTCTGTTCCCTGACACAATGATTTATTTTGTCAGGCTTTCAGCACAGCCGCATCAAAAACCCTGGTTATTTAATTACAAACAAGAAGGTACACTGGGGATTAAGAGAGAACATAGGAATAATGATGATTTTACAATCTTGTAAAGCTCCTGGCACGCATATCGTTTCGGGCAAAACTCTTGTGATATTTTACCTACTAAAAAGCTGAACTGGTCATTTTTGTTGCCCTGTGAATGCCAGTGACTACTCTTATGACATTCCCTAATTTCTGCAATATTGTCAAACTAATGACAATTACTAGTAGTTAAATATTACCTAAATAATTGCAGAACTGATGTGTAGTAAAGCAACAATCCACATTAACCACTGATGTGGCCAGAACCACGCTGTTGTTGCCCGGTCGGTCTGTTCGTATACACCATACGAAGGTTACAGCATAATCTAACCTAACCTAAAACAACAGAGCCTAAGAATGACTAACCTGAGAATAATAAATCCTAAGCTATGAATATTTACAATAGTACACTGGTTGTTTTTATTGATTTAGGGGCGACGACATGAGTAAACTGGTTATGTTGTGTTGATTTAGGGGCAACGAACTGGTTATTACACCATGTTTTGTACATAAACAAACACAAGGTGTAATTCTTTTAATTACAATAATAATAACAAAAAAAGTTAATAATTAATGTACTTGTTAAGCAAAATTGGCAAAATCTTATTATTTTTCATTAGGGGAAAAAATTAAAAGATATTTGGAAAGAGATATGTAGACTATGTCTTACATTTTCTTCCGTTATTTACACTAAAAGAACGTTTAAACGTTACTTAATTAATTAATTTAACACTTTCGCCACTCAGTGGTGCGCGAGCGCCTCTCTTAAGTTTTGTTCGGGTTACTCAAGGGTGACACTGGAGGGCGTCACGATAATAAATATTTGTATAAATTCCAATTTCGATCCGATCTACTTGGGGATAATTTACAAATGTTCGCCATGAAATTTACGTTTTCTCTAATAGCCGAACAGCTATTTGAGAAAACAGCATGGCAGGAATCATCGTGGTAAACAATTGTATTATTGACACGCCGAGTATGATCGATGTAGTTTTTATATTTGTTGCGGGTCGAACGCATCCTTATGTTAAATTTTATACTCATGTTCTTCGAGAACATTCTATTGCAAACATATTGGTACAACAATGAAATACGTACATCGAAAAATAATGTCAGGACAGTGACAAGAGTATACACTTTTAAATGTGGCCGCTCCATCACCGATACGCTAATTTCATTTGGGGAAATATATTTTTTCATACGCCGTTTCGCGACAATTACTAATTATATCTGATATAAACGTTGCAAAAGAAGTTTAGGATTAAGTAACATATTAAACATAAAAAAAACGAATACATTAATACCTAAACAGTTTGTATATACAGTGATAAATTGTGCCAAACATTACTTAATATTATTTACTAAGAAGCGTATGACAACTCCAAACTGCATGATTTCAACAGGATTATATAGTTGTCAAAAAAATCTTGATTTTAATTATCAAGTATTTGTCACGATGTCTTTTACATAATTATGAGGCAGTTGAACCACCAAATTGTTCTGTATTATAAATGCATAATGCTAAATTTCTTTATACATAACAGTAAAATAATGATCACCTACATTAAATGATAACTAGGAAATAGTAACTGGAAACGTCATCTGAACGAAAACACAATACCAACTTGTTTAGATGTTTTTCTTAATATAAAGATCGACAGTAAGGAATCTTATTCATTATGGACAAATTAACAAAAAAAACGATAATTTTCATTGAGAACCATATGTATTAGAGCATAATTAGTCACTTATATATTAAAAGTACTGTGTTTTTTGAACCATTGGGGTTGTAAAGAAACGGAACGGCCTACCCGAAAAGTCGTAACATAAAAAGTTGTATATGTTTGCTAATGTATTATTTGATAAATGATTATTATTAATTTACGACGACTATAGAGGTTTCCCATTAGTTAAATTACTGTAGTCTGACTAAATGCTACTACAAAACCTATATAAATCTTGGGAAAGTCACAATGACCAGCGACACTAAAGTATAAAGTGTTAAATAGTAACAGGCAACTGTCGGCGAACGATAAATTAATTTCCAAATTTATTAGAAGTTTTCCTAAATATAAAGATCGATAGGCTGGAATTTTCTGGATTATGGCCTAATTAAGGCAAAAATATATATATTTTTACACGAAGAACAAATATCAGAGCATAGTCAGTGAGTAATAGAATAATAAGAGTGTGGTATTTCATTGTATAACAAGAGATAGTCCATGGAAGCGATAATAGACGTAGTTTTACACAAAATAACGTTGAAAAAAACCCGTAGAATCAAACGGCAAATGTTGACGTTCTTTTTAAGACGTCAGGTTGGGGTGTTTGGGCAAAGTGTGACCCATCGCCGCTCTCAGTAATTGGCATATTTTCGGTATAAAAAATCGTAATTTCAAACTGCGAATACGTGCTGAGAGCCAGAATTTGGCTCCAAAATATGGCTCAAGGGTCGAATTTGGGATGGTTCTGATATATTTTAAAACTGCAGGGGGCTTTGGGCAAAATGCGACCCATCGCTGCTCTCAGTAATTGGCATATTTACGGTATAAAAAGTCGTAATATCAAACTGCGAATAAGTGCAGAGAGCCAGAATTTGCCTCCAAAATATGGTTCAATCGTCGAATTTGGAATGTTTGGGATATTTTGAAAACTGCAGTGGGGATTTAGGCAAAATATGACCCATCGCCGCTCTCAGTAATTGGCATATTTTCGGTACAAAAATTTGTAATTTCAAACTGCGAATACGTGCAGAGAGCCAGAATTTGGCTCCAAAATATGGCTCAAGCGTCCCATTTGGGATGTTTGTGATATTTTGAAAACTGCAGGGAGGGTTTGGGCAAAATGCGATCCCTCGCTGCTCTCAGTAATTGGCACATTTTCGGAATAAAAATTCTTAATTTAAAACTGTGAATACGTGCAGACAGCTAGAATTTGGCTCCAAAATTTGGCTCAAGGGTCGAATTTGGGATGTTTGTGATATATTTAAAAACTGCAGGGGGGTTTGGGCAAAATGTGACCCATCACCGCTCTCAGTTATTGGCATATTTTCGGTATAAAAATTCGAAATTTCAAACTGCGAATATGTGCAGAGAGCCAGAATTTGGCTCCCAAATGGCTCAAGCTTCGAATTTGGGACGTTTGGATCTTTTGAAAACTGCAGGGTGGGTTTGGGCAAAATGTGACCCATCGACGCGCAAAGTAATTGGGTATATTTTGGCTCAAGGGTCAAATTTGGGATGTTTGGGATATTGAAAACTGCAGGGGGGTTTGGGCAAAATGTGAATTATCGACGCTTTCTGTAATTGGATATTTTTTATATAAAAAGTCGTAATTTCAAACTGCGAATACGTGCAGAGAGCCATAAATTGACTCCAAAATTGTTCAAGCGTCGAATTAGGGATGTTTGGCATATTTCAGTATAAAAAGTCGTATTTTCAACTGCGAATACAAGCAGAGAGCCAGAATTTGGCTCCAAAATT
>WNGS01007712.1:11824-41160 GCA_020271785.1 Procambarus virginalis
TACAACGTCATGTTGCAGGGTACAACGTCATGGGCGGAGTACAACGTCATGTTGCAAGGTACAACGTCATGTTGCAAGGTACAACGTCATGTTGCAAGGTACAACGTCATGTTGCAAGGGTACAACGTCATGTTGCAAGGTACAACGTCATGTGCAAGGTACAACGTCATGTTGCAAGGTACAACGTCATGTTGCAAGGTACAACGTCATGTTGCAAGGTACAACGTCATGTTGCAGGGTATACACGTCATGTTGCAGGGTACAACGTCATGTTGCAGGATACACCGTCATGTGGCAGGGTACAACGTCATGTTGCAAGTACAACGTCATGTTGCAAGGTACAACGTCATGTTGCAAGGTACAACGTCATGTTGCAGGTACAACGTCATGTTGCAGGGTACAACGTCATGTTGCAAGTACAACGTCATGTTGCAAGGTACAACGTCATGTTGCAAGGTACAACGTTGTTGCAGGTACAACGTCCAGGCAAGTACAACGTCATGTTGCAGGGTACAACGTCATGTTGCAGGGTACAACGTTATGTGCAGGGTATAAACGTCATGTTGCAGGTACAACGTCATGTTGCAGGGTACAACGTCATGTTGCAGGTAAACGGCATGTTGCAGGGTACAACGTCATGTTGCAGGGTACAACGTCATGTTGCAGGTACAACGTCATGTTGCAGGGTACAACGTCATGTTGCAAGGTACAACGTCATGTTGCAGGGTACAACGCCATGTTGAAGGTACAACGTCATGTTGCAAGGTACAACGTCATGTTGCAGGTACAACGTCATGTTGCAGGGTACAACGTCATGTTGCAGGGTACAACGTCATGTTGCAGGGTACAACGTCATGTTGCAGGTACAACGTCATGTTGCAGGGTACAACGTCATGTTGCAGGGTACAACGTCATGTGCAAGGTACAACGTCATGTTGCAGGGCACAACGTCATGTTGCAGGTACAACGCCATGTTGCAGGGTACAATGTCATGTTGCAAGGTACAACGCCATGTTGCAGGATACAACGTCATGTTGCAAGGTACAACGTCATGTTGCAAGGTACAACACCATGTTGCAGGGTACAACGTCATGTTGCAAGGTCAACGTCATGTGCAGGGTACAAATAAAATCGGTTGCAATGATTGCAAACGATTTCCTAGCCAAATATACCGTATAGTTTGCATTCTTGCAATAGAAGTTATCCCAGCTGTCAATTAAGGCATTTTGCAATACTTGACAAGATGGCAGTTGATAACCATTTTTTAATGGGCATCCAGTTAGTTCTAACTTGTGTTGCATGTGCACTGTCACATATTACCTGACCTTTGACCTCAGGTCTAGCAACTGTTGCCATGTAACTGGTAGTTAATGTCTCGACACTGTCACAGTGTCAAACATCGCAGCCTCGTGACCTGACCTGACCTGTCACGACCTGATCTGTCATGACCTGTCACGACCTGACCTGACCTGTCACGACCTGACCTAGCACTGACCTGTCATGACCTGACTTGACCTGTCATGACCTGACCTGTCACGACCTGTCACGACCTGATCTGCCATGACCTGTCACGACCTGACCTGACCTGTCATGACCTGACCTGACCTGTCATGACCTGACCTGTCATGACCTGATCTGCCATGACCTGACCTGACCTGTCATGACCTGATCTGTCATGACCTGACCTGCCATGACCTGTCATGACCTGACCTAACCTGACCTGACCTAACCTAACCTGACCTAACCTAACCTGTCATGACCTGACCAACCTCTCATACACACACACGCCCTCCCTCGCTGCTTATAGCCTCTCATACCCATACAACAGTATACCCAAACATTAAGTAAACCAATAATTTCAAACAAAATATTAATTTTAACCTCGTTTTCTACGTGTAAACTGGACATGAAGGGGTGACTTACCTTGAGATGGAACTTCTCTGGGATGCCGTTGGGAGGGACATGGGAGTAGCCGGGCCACACTATGTCCTTCACCTCCAGGCCCCCGTCCTGGCCAGAGTGCCACACGCCTATCTGTGGGAGTGCCACCAGCCTGTTAGTGCCACCAGCCTGTTAGTGCCACCAGCCTGTTAGTGCCACCAGCCTGTTAGTGCCACTGTGACAGCTTGGGGAAGAGGAGTGTGCTGTTAGGAGTCACGGGATCATTGTCAGGTGTCACACTGGTCTGTGGGAGGTGTCACACTGGTCTGTGGGAGGTATCATACTGGTCTGTGGGAGGTGTCACACTGGTCTGTGGGAGGTGTCATACTGGTCTGTGGGAGGTGTCACACTGGTCTGTGGGAGGTGTCACACTGGTCTGTGGGAGGTGTCACACTGGTCTGTGGGAGGTGTCACACTGGTCTGTGGGAGGTGTCACACTGGTCTGTGGGAGGTGTCACACTGGTCTGTGGGAGGTGTCACACTGGTCTGTGGGAGGTGTCACACTGGTCTGTGGGAGGTGTCACACTGGTCTGTGGGAGGTGTCACACTGGTCTGTGGAAGGTGTCACACTGGTCTGTGGGAGGTGTCACACTGGTCTGTGGGAGGTGTCACACTGGTCTGTGGGAGGTGTCACACTGGTCTGTGGGAGGTGTCGCACTGGTCTGTGGGAGGTGTCACACTGGTCTGTGGGAGGTGTCACACTGGTCTGTGGAAGGTGTCACACTGGTCTGTGGGAGGTGTCACACTGGTTTGTGGGAGGTGTCACACTGGTCTGTGGAAGGTGTCACACTGGTCTGTGGGAGGTGTCACACTGGTCTGTGGGAGGTGTCACACTGGTCTGTGGGAGGATATTACCCAACAACTGTGTGTTGTTGGGTAATATTCACCAGCGTTGTTGGTAGAGTGCAGTCCTCAGACTTGCATTAGCTACTGCTGAGAAATTATTGATTTTCACCATTAGGGGTCTCACTCGCTGTATATATATGCCCTCATATATATATATATATATATATATATATATATATATATATATATATATATATATATATGAAGTTACCTTTAATCTTATGTTCTAATGTCTTTAATGAGATAGTGGATATTAATAAGATATTAGTGAGATAAATGTGTATCAATGATTCTACTCGAATCGCCCTTCAACTGATCAATCAAAAATTTATCTAATTTATATAAACCACTGTTAATGTTCAAATTACATGATTTTGTAATCTGTATTAAAGCAGATTCAATTATGTTCCTATTGAAAGTTCTTTTACAATTCGTTACTGAAGAAGCCAACTCCCAATCATTTTGGTGAAAATTTTCTGATAAATGAACAAAGCATTAGACAATTGGCCATGTCTTACAGAGTATTTATGTTGCGAAATTCTAAATTTTAAATCTTTATATGTTTACCCTACTTAGAACCTATAGCAGTCTTTACAAGGTATTTTATAAATGACACAATTATCACTACGAGGGCTGTTTCTAATAGTTTTCCAACAGTATTTTCGTAACTAAACAATACATGTATATGAAAACGTTTATACATTTTGTGTATTGTCAAGGTGTATTGTCAAGGTGTATTGTCAAGGTGTATTGTCAAGGTGTATTGTCAAGGCCTTGACCATATTTTGGAACCCAGAAAATATGGTAAACATAACACATTCCCTGGGAAAATTTTCTCACTGCATATATTATTATAATATATACGACGTGCTTTGCTACGGCAAACTTCCAAAAAATTCAGTGGATAACAAAACTTGAGACCAATAGAATCAATATTCTTAAACTCTTCATCTAAGAGTTCTGGACTAACAACCCGAAGAGCTCTTAGCTACATAGAGGATAAAATTATTGTTTCACATTGTATCTTTGAGAAATATTGAACATAAGATAAATTATTCGTCGAGTTTCTGTAAACACTAAACTTTAGTGAAAAAACTTCCCTGTGAATAAGTATATCTAAGAATGACAAACATTTATCAATTTCAGTTTCAATAATAAATTTTATAGAGGTGACTATATTAAGTCATTAATATTGACTTATTAATTAAGATTATTAAGTTCATTATGAACTTATATTATTTTGTATTATTAACTTTATTATTATTAAGTTTAGCTACAAATTTCGTCTGAATTTACATCTGTGAGCCATATACACAAAATATCATCAACATATCTAAACCATTTCATGGTTCCAGGGATAATTTTTGAAACAAATTTCTTTTCGAATAATTCCATGTACTAGTTTGAAATCGCCAATTATCGCAATTGCTTTAAAATTGTATTAAAACTAGATGGGGTCCGGCAGTGTCCAGGTCTCTCTCTCTCTCTCTCTCTCTTCTCTATCTCTCTCTCTCTCTCTCTCTCTCTCTCTCTCTCTCTCTCTCTCTCTCTCTCTCTCTCTCTCTCTCTCTCTCTCCCCACATTCATTAACTTATTCCCCATTTCCACTCTCTCCACCTTTCTCCTCCACTCTCCCTAACAACCTAATTCTTCCTTCACTGTCTTATAAAATTAAATATTGCGAATGACTCAAAAACTGCTAAAAATTCTACAAAAAATACATTCCCGATTTCATACTTCACGCAAATCGCACGAGGGGAGGGAGGGGCGGGGGTCGTTATAGATGTCGATATTTCTTAATGGGTGGCACTGGGGCCGACCACGACTGGCCTATGATACTCACATACCCCCCAATGTGTTGCCTTGGAAAGGTGGGAGAGGTTAACCCCCAAGCATCTGGTATCCACTGGACAGAAAGACACGACACTGAATCTTACCATCTCTCACGACACTACATCCCACGAAGATCCCATTTTGCTATGACCTCTACGGCCTAATGTTTCTAGGACCTACTGAGCCTTCCTTGAGAGCCACACTCACTCCACATCATTTATGTATGCTATATATAACCAGTGTAATGAGGGAGAGATCTATCAAGTTATATTTGTACTGAAATATCTTTTTTGCCCAAGATAATTGGCACTTTATAGAGCTCTGACGTCATCTTCATCGGTGGCGCTTCACAGATCACGTGATCTTGAGGAGCCAATGGACGGAGGCCTATGACGTCACGCTTCAGGGAGGCTGCCTGTGATTGGCCAGTAACATCACACCGTCTAAAGTGTTGTAAGTGTGTTGAAGTATTTCACCTATATTAGAATATATATCAATGGTAATTAATAACTTACAGGGCGCCATATATAGGCCTCTGAACTTTAAGTTCAATCATTATATAGGTCATGTTAATTGTTCATGGACAATTAAACTTTCCATGAATATTTCAACTCAGTTCCATTCCTGTCGTCTGGTCCAACCATTTGGGGTGGACGGTAGAGCGACGGTCTCCCGTCATGCAGGTCGGCGTTCAATCCCCGACCGTCCAAGTGGTTGGGCACCATTCCTTCTCCTCCCCCCCCGCCCAAGTCTTATTCCTGACCCCTTCCCAGTGCTATATAGTCGTAATGGCTTGGCGCTTTCCCCCTGATACTTCCCCTCCACCCTCCCTCCTGTGACGTGGTGGACGTGACTCTCGTCTCTGACCCGTGATCAACATTCCATTACCACCACCAACATTTTTTGAGCTTGGGGGGAAACCATTAGTTCACCTGAATGTAAAAATCTCACATAAACCGCAAAACACAGAAGAGACTGACTAATGAACCCTCCATGGATGGCCTGGCGACGGGTCTGTGGGTCCTCCACACCGCCGGAACTCTGAACAAGTTCCAAGTAGCACGGGCTATGGTGAGCCCGTAACTTACCTGGCACAGGAGCCGGGCAAGTAGCACGGGCTATAGTGAGACCGTGTGGACGATTTTTGGCCTCAGGTGGAGAATACGTCAGAAAGCGACGCTTCACTAGGGGGGGGGGACGGGTTGGTTTTTTAAACCAGTTAAACTGTCTCAATAATGCCAGTTATGCACCCGCTTCACTTACCCAAAACCTCTGTTTCTAAACCAGTCAACTTGTCGCCTCACGTATGAGTTTGAGGCATATTTCAAGGCTAGAATCCAGCTCACACCCGGGGAATATTCCGAGGCAATATGACACATTGCCATGCAAGATTACATGCTCGGCTTTGCACTGTAACACGGGGATGGGGTTATTCGTGCTCTATCCACCCTCTCTGTGCCCGTATTCTAATTTAACTCTCTATACCAAGGGACCCCCAACTTTTACTTGGGCCGACCCCACGCCTCGTGGTCTTAAGCCGTTGACTGACTTAAGATTCTACAACCTTATGACGTGGAAACCGACTTCTAGCAAAACTCTAGCATCGCCTTTCGCTGCCACCACCACACCAGTAACACTGAGCAATGATCGAGGTCTGGATCGATCATGCTAATCAATAAACTTTGGGTCTTGATCCCCACTAGTAATATATGAATTGGATTTTACGTTAAGTGTGGAATTATTAAAATCAAAGGGATCATGAATTCTTACTCGGTGTTAAAATCGGCGACCCAACTCAACTGGCCTCTTAGGCTACCCACGTGGACCGGTCATGTAAATAAATTACAAAAAATGGAAATAAAATATAAAAAGGCAAATTTACTAGCTAAATGGTTTATTCAAAACTAACCAGAATCTAATCAAAGCACTCCCTAAACTGAACACTTCCTACAAGAATCGGCAATGAGTTGACTTATTCCTTATAACAACTCTGAGCGACTCTACCTTGTTGACCAGACCCACACTAGAAGGTGAAGAGACGACGACGTTTCGGTCCGTTCTGGACCATTCTCAAGTCGATTTTGAGAATGGTCCTTGAGACCACAATCGACTTGAGAATGGTCCAGGACGGACCGAAACGTCGTCGTCTCTTCACCTTCTAGTGTGTGGTCTGGTCAACATACTTAAGCCACGTTATTGTGACTCTCGCCTGCATATCGACTCTACCTTGTATGCGACCGCGGTGGACTGTTGGTCTTGGGGGAGAGGTGGAGTGGACACCTTCCCTTTGTCACTCCTCGCACCACACTGTCTTCCCGCCAGTCTGTCCTACACAGACCAGAGCTTGGTATTCTTCCGCCTAGTTTACTAAGTTACTAGCAAGGCTTAAGTTGACCAACTAATCTCTGTTGCACCGACTGATCCCGATTGGTTGAATGATTTTAACTGAAGTTAATTACACAAGCTCTTAGAGAAGAGCTATTCCCGAATACAAAATGGCTATTGACCTTTGACAATTACTGAATGTGGAATGCATTTGGGACCGTGACCTCGTGTCGCCAAAATCGCTCCGCGGCCCAGACTAGTCCGGCTAATGACGTCATGATGGTGACTTACTGAAGTATTTTGACAATTTACGATACTCTTGATACTTTAAACAGGAATACTATTGAATACATTTGTATGAAGACTAATTCTCTAAATTAGTGAATGCTGTAAAATAATTCATTATACGTTGTTAAGACAAAGATGTCAGTCATGTTGTGACCCAGACCGCTAATTCCAGAGGGATACGACCTTGTGCTCCAGAGTCAGGTCACTACCACTTTACACCAAACTTTCCAAACCCCGTAGCCTATGGCCAACCATTCTTGAGATCTTGAGATGATTCGGGGCTTTAGTGTCCCCGCGGCCCGGTCCTCGACCAGGCCTCCACCCCCAGGAAGCAGCCCGTGACAGCTGACTAACACCCAGGTACCTATTTTACTGCTAGGTAACAGGGGCATAGGGTGAAAGAAATGCCATTGTTTCTCGCCGGCGCCTGGGATCGAACCCAGGACCACAGGATCACAAGTCCAGTGTGCTGTCCGCTCGGCCGACCGGCTCCCTCCGAGCCGGTCGGAGGGATTACCATACTGGATAACTCTTACAACAAACCTAGTTTGTTACAGCACCAAGAAAGTTTAGATAGACAGCTGTCGGAAAAGCCGACGCCATTTCCTAACATTTACTACAACAGGCAGATAATATTGCTGCTGTTTTGTAATAACCAATTAACCCTAGAAACAGTGCTTTAAGCGCTCACACAAGATGTGGCACAGTGGAAATTTCCCCGTAGAAAACGGAGATATCGTTGCCACATGTCGCTACTATTTACGAGGAAGAAGAATTAACAATTTAAACATCACACTTTGCTATCGAAAAATATAAATTAACGTAAAACATGACTATATAAATGTATATAAACTAAATAAATATAAATGTGACAGGCGACACAAGAGACACTTACCTCCTCCCAGGTCAGCTTGCGAGAGAGGTCAGGTCTGAGGTTCATGATCTTGAGGTGAACGGCTCGTCTGGTACCGTCAGGGTTGAACTCCAAGCTGGGTGTCGGTAGCTCTGCCCTGTAGTCGATGCTCACGTTCTTCAGGAACCTGTGGACACCACAAGCTGTGAGACATGCTAGTTACAGTCTCAGTATACTGCTGCTGGTAGTTACAGTCTCAGTATACTGCTGCTGGTAGTTACAGTCTCCCTATACTGCTGGTAGTTAGTCTCAGTATACTGCTGGTAGTTAGTCTCAGTATACTGCTGGTAGTTAGTCTCAGTATACTGCTGCTGGTAGTTACAGTCTCAGTATACTGCTGGTAGTTACAGTCTCAGTATACTGCTGCTGGTAGTTACAGTCTCCCTATACTGCTGGTAGTTACAGCCTCAGTATACTGCTGCTGGTAGTTACAGTCTCAGTATACTGCTGGTAGTTACAGTCTCAGTATACTGCTGGTAGTTACAGTCTCAGTATACTGTTGCTGGTAGTTACAGTCTCAGTATACTGTTGCTGGTAGTTACAGTCTCAGTATACTGCTGCTGGTAGTTAGTCTCAGTATACTGCTGCTGGTAGTTACAGTCTCAGTATACTGCTGGTAGTTACAGTCTCAGTATACTGCTGGTAGTTACAGTCTCAGTATACTGCTGCTGGTAGTTACAGTCTCAGTATACTGCTGCTGGTAGTTACAGTCTCAGTATACTGCTGCTGGTAGTTACAGTCTCAGTATACTGCTGCTGGTAGTTACAGCCTCAGTATACTGCTGGTAGTTACAGTCTCAGTATACTGCTGCTGGTAGTTACAGTCTCAGTATACTGCTGCTGGTAGTTACAGTCTCAGTATACTGCTGCTGGTAGTTAATCTCCAGTATACTGCTGGTAGTTACAGTCTCAGTATACTGCTGGTAGTTACAGTCTCAGTATACTGCTGGTAGTTACAGTCTCAGTATACTGCTGGTAGTTACAGCCTCAGTATACTGCTGGTAGTTACAGTCTCCCTATACTGCTGGTAGTTACAGTCTCAGTATACTGCTGGTAGTTACAGTCTCAGTATACTGCTGGTAGTTACAGTCTCAGTATACTGCTGGTAGTTACAGTCTCAGTATACTGCTGGTAGTTACAGTCTCAGTATACTGCTGCTGGTAGTTACAGCCTCAGTATACTGCTGCTGGTAGTTACAACCTCAGTATACTGCTGCTGGTAATTACCTCAGTATACTGCTGCTGGTAGTTACAGTCTCAGTATACTGCTGGTAGTTACAGTCTCAGTATATTGCTGCTGGTAGTTACAGTCTCAGTATACTGCTGGTAGTTACAGCCTCAGTATACTGCTGGTAGTTACAGTCTCAGTATACTGCTGGTAGTTACAGTCTCAGTATACTGCTGCTGGTAGTTACAGTCTCAGTATACTGCTGGTAGTTACAGCTCAGTATATTGCTGCTGGTAGTTACAGTCTCAGTATACTGCTGCTGGTAGTTACAGTCTCAGTATACTGCTGGTAGTTACAGTCTCAGTATACTGCTGGTAGTTACAGTCTCAGTATACTGCTGGTAGTTACAGTCTCAGTATACTGCTGGTAGTTACAGCCTCAGTATACTGCTGGTAGTTACAGCCTCAGTATACTGCTGCTGGTAGTTACAGTCTCAGTATACTGCTGGTAGTTACAGTCTCAGTATACTGCTGGTAGTTACAGTCTCAGTATACTGCTGGTAGTTACAGTCTCAGTATACTGCTGGTAGTTACAGTCTCAGTATACTGCTGGTAGTTACAGTCTCAGTATACTGCTGGTAGTTACAGTCTCAGTATACTGCTGCTGGTAGTTACAGTCTCAGTATACTGCTGGTAGTTACAGTCTCAGTATACTGCTGGTAGTTACAGTCTCAGTATACTGCTGCTGGTAGTTACAGTCTCAGTATACTGCTGGTAGTTACAGTCTCAGTATACTGCTGGTAGTTACAGCCTCAGTATACTGCTGGTAGTTACAGCCTCAGTATACTGCTGGTAGTTACAGCCTCAGTATACTGCTGGTAGTTACAGTCTCAGTATACTGCTGGTAGTTACAGTCTCAGTATACTGCTGGTAGTTACAGTCTCAGTATACTGCTGGTAGTTACAGCCTCAGTATACTGCTGGTAGTTACAGTCTCAGTATACTGCTGGTAGTTACAGTCTCAGTATACTGCTGGTAGTTACAGTCTCAGTATACTGCTGGTAGTTACAGTCTCAGTATACTGCTGGTAGTTACAGTCTCAGTATACTGCTGGTAGTTACAGCCTCAGTATACTGCTGGTAGTTACAGCCTCAGTATACTGCTGGTAGACAGTCTCAGTATACTGCTGGTAGTTACAGTCTCAGTATACTGCTGGTAGTTACAGTCTCAGTATACTGCTGCTGATATTACAGTCTCAGTATACTGCTGGTAGTTACAGCCTCAGTATACTGCTGGTAGTTACAGTCTCAGTATACTGCTGCTGGTAGTTACAGTCTCAGTATACTGCTGGTAGTTACAGTCTCAGTATACTGCTGCTGGTAGTTACAGTCTCAGTATACTGCTGCTGGTAGTTAGTCAGTCTCAGTATACTGCTGCTGGTAGTTACAATCTCAGTATACTGCTGCTGGTAGTTACAGTCTCAGTATACTGCTGCTGGTAGTACAGTCTCAATATACTGCTGGTAGTTACAGTCTCAGTATACTGCTGCTGGTAGTTACAGTCTCAGTATACTGCTGGTAGTTACAGTCTCAGTATACTGCTGGTAGTTACAGTCTCAGTATACTGCTGGTAGTTACAGTCTCAGTATACTGCTGCTGGTAGTTACAGTCTCAGTATACTGCTCGTAAAGCTGCTAGTATACTCCTGGCGCCAGATTCACGAAGCAGTTACGCAAGCACTTACGAACCTGTACATCTTTTCTCAATCTTTGGCGGCTTTGATTACAATTATTAAACAGTTAATGAGCTCCGAAGCACCAGGAGGCTGTTTATAACATAACAACAGTTGACTGGCAAGTTTCATGCTTGTAAACNGGACACATCACCAGGAGACACAAAGACCACACCAGTGGGTGGAACACATCACCAGGGACACAAAGACTGCACCAGTGGGTGGAACACATCACCAGGGACACAGAGACTGCACCAGTGGGTGGAACACATCACCAGGGACACAAAGACCACACCAGTGGGTGGAACACATCACCAGGAGACACAAAGACCACACCAGTGGGTGGAACACATCACCAGGGGACACAAAGACCGCACCAGTGGGTGGAAGACATCACCAGGGACACAAAGACTGCACCAGTGGGTGGAACACATCACCAGGGACACAAAGACCGCACCAGTGGGTGGAACACATCACCAGGGACACAAAGACCACACCAGTGGGTGGAACACAGTACCAGGGACACAAAGACCGCACCAGTGGGTGGAACACAGTACCAGGGACACAAAGACCGCACCAGTGGGTGGAACACATCACCAGGGACACAAAGACCGCACCAGTGGGTGGAACACAGTACCAGGGACACAAAGACCGCACCAGTGGGTGGAACACATCACCAGGGACACAAAGACTGCACCAGTGGGTGGAACACATCACCAGGGACACAAAGACTGCACCAGTGGGTGGAACACATCACCAGGGACACAAAGACCACACCAGTGGGTGGAACACATCACCAGGGGACACGAAGACCGCACCAGTGGGTGGAACACATCACCAGGGACACAAAGACTGCACCAGTGGGTGGAACACATCACCAGGGGACACAAAGACCACACCAGTGGGTGGAACACATCACCAGGGGACACGAAGACCGCACCAGTGGGTGGAACACATCACCAGGAGGCACAAAGACCACACCAGTGGGTGGAACACAGCACCAGGGGACACAAAGACCACACCAGTGGGTGGAACACATCACCAGGGGCCACAAAGACCACACCAGTGGGTGGAACACATCACCAGGGACACAAAGACCACACCAGTGGGTGGAACACATCACCAGGGGACACAAAGACCACACCAGTGGGTGGAACACATCACCAGGGGACACAAAGACCACACCAGTGGGTGGAACACAGTACCAGGGACACAGAGACCACACCAGTGGGTGGAACACATCACCAGGGACACAAAGACCACACCAGTGGGTGGAACACATCACCAGGGGCACAAAGACCGCACCAGTGGGTGGAACACAGTACCAGGGACACAAAGACCACACCAGTGGGTGGAACACAGTACCAGGGACACAAAGACCACACCAGTGGGTGGAACACATCACCAGGGGACACAAAGACCACACCAGTGGGTGGAACACATCACCAGGGGACACAAAGACCACACCAGTGGTGGAACACATCACCAGGGACACAAAGACCACACCAGTGGGTGGAACACATCACCAGGGGACACAGAGACCACACCAGTGGGTGGAACACATCACCAGGGACACAGAGACCACACCAGTGGGTGGAACACATCACCAGGGGACACAGAGACCGCACCAGTGGGTGGAACACATCACCAGGGGACACAGAGACCACACCAGTGGGTGGAACACATCACCAGGGACACAGAGACCACACCAGTGGGTGGAACACAGTACCAGGGGACACAAAGACCGCACCAGTGGGTGGAACACATCACCAGGGACACAAAGACCACACCAGTGGATGGAACACAGTACCAGGGGACACAAAGACCGCACCAGTGGGTGGAACACAGTACCAGGGGACACAGAGACCACACCAGTGGGTGGAACACATCACCAGGGGGCACAAAGAGCTATAATGAAGGGGAGGTAGCGTGGCAAACATGAAATAACTGGATTAAAAATCAGCAGACTTGAATAGAAAATTAGACCCAGAAATGTGTGGGTCTGGGGGGGGGATTAGACCCCACATATGTGGGGGTCTGAAGAGGTAAATCAAGATAACAATTCAGCAGATGAGGTAGTAAAAGAGGGAGAGTAGTTCAGTAGTTAAGACGGGAGAGGAAAGTGCAGAGAGAGTCAGCACAGGAGAGAAGAGCAGTGTGTGTAGTGGAGCAGTGAGCAACAAGAACAGTGAAGGGCCAGAGTGGCCAGACAAGAGTGGACAAGAACAGTGAAGGGCCAGAGTGGCCAGACAAGAGTGGACAAGAACAGTGAAGGGCCCAGAGTGGCCAGACAAGAGTGGACAAGAACAGTGAGGGCCAAGAGTGGCCAGACAAGAGTGGACAAGAACAGTGAAGGGCCAGAGTGGCCAGACAAGAGTGGACAAGAACAGTGAAGGGCCAGAGTGGCCAGACAAGAGTGGACAAGAACAGTGAAGGGCCAGAGTGGCCAGACAAGAGTGGACAAGAACAGTGAAGGGCCAGAGTGGCCAGACAAGAGTGGACAAGAACAGTGAAGGGCCAGAGTGGCCAGACAAGAGTGGACAAGAACAGTGAAGGGCCAGAGTGGCCAGACAAGAGCCAACAAAAACAGTGAAGGGCCAGAGTGGCCAGACAAGAGTGGACAAGAACAGTGAAGAGCCAGAGTGGCCAGACAAGAGTGGACAAGAACAGTGAAGAGCCAGAGTGGCCAGACAAGAGTGGACAAGAACAGTGAGGGGCACAGAGTGGCCAGACAAGAGTGGACAAGAACAGTGAAGAGCCAGAGTGGCCAGACAAGAGTGGACAAGAACAGTGAAGGGCCAGAGTGGCCAGACAAGAGTGGACAAGAACAGTGAGGGGCCCAGAGTGGCCAGACAAGAGTGGACAAGAACAGTGAGGGGCCCAGAGTGGCCAGACAAGAGCCAACAAGAACAGTGAAGGGCCAGAGTGGCCAGACAAGAGCCTACAAGAACAGTGAAAGGCCAGAGTGGCCAGACAAGAGCCAACAAGAACAGTGAAGGCCCAGAGTGGCCAGACAAGAGTGGACAAGAACAGTGAAGGGCCAGAGTGGCCAGACAAGAGTGGACAAGAACAGTGAGGGCCAAGAGTGGCCAGACAAGAGTGGACAAGAACAGTGAAGGGCCAGAGTGGCCAGACAAGAGCCGACAAGAACAGTGAAGAGCCAGAGTGGCCAGACAAGAGTGGACAAGAACAGTGAAGAGCCAGAGTGGCCAGACAAAAGTGGACAAGAACAGTGAAGGGCCAGAGTGGCCAGACAAGAGTGGACAAGAACAGTGAGGGCCAAGAGTGGCCAGACAACAAGAGAGTGGACTCACCCTTGCATCATGTCGTCCGAGGCTATCCTACAGTGGACACCCTTGTTAGCGGTACACTTGCCAGTGACGGGGTGAGGCGGGTCCATGTTGATGAAGGGAGGCTCCTCCATGAAGGTGATCTGTCACAGGACAACAACATTCACTGTAGTCAACCCGCAATTCAAAATAGAAAACTCACAGTAGCATGTTATAGCAATTAAATATTCAGTTTGGGCAATGCGGGGGATTCGAACTAGAGTCCTTGTGGACTCAGAGTCACAAGTCACAGAGACCTTTGTTTTCTCTTCAATATTAACTTGTTAATATGCAGGGGCCAGATTCACGAAGCAGTTACGCAAGCACTTACGAACCTGTACATCTTTTCTCAATCTTTGGCGGCTTTGTTTACAATTATTAAACAGTTAATGAGCTCCGAAGCCCCAGGAGGCTGTTTATAACAATAACAACAGTTGATTGGCAAGTTTTCATGCTTGTAAATGTTTAATAAATGTAACCAAAGCCGTCAAAGATTGAGGAAAGATGTACACGTTCGTAAGTGCTTGCGTAACTGCTTCGGGAATCTGGCCCCACGTTGAAATCTTTCCCTTAGCTTATCTTGAGTATCTTCAGGTTATCTTGAGATGATTTCGGGGCTTTTAGTGTCCCCGCGGCCCGGTCCTCGACCAGGCCTCCACCCCCAGGAAGCAACCCGTGACAGCTGACTAACACCCAGGTACCTATTTTACTGCTAGGTAACAGGGGCATAGGGTGAAAGAAACTCTGCCCATGTTTCTCGCCGGCGCCTGGGATCGAACACAGGATCACAAGTCCAGCGTGTTGTCCGCTCGGCCGACCGGCTCATGGTAAGTCTTGCTCACTATAGTGTCCCCTGGAACATCATCCGCTAATTACTAACAACCAGGTACCCAATTATGCGGGCTGGGCGAACACAGGCAAACAGAAAGGTTGCCGCCTAGTCAATCTTCCCCAGCCAGGGCTCGAACCCTGATTAAATCACCGGCGAGGCTCGGGGGCGGGTGTGCTACCACTGCACTGTCTCGTAGTTCACAGAAAATAATTAAAAATTACAGACAGTTGACTGTAATTTGACGGAATGTAGACATCTGAATGGCGTTGATCATCAACTTAAATTATTCACCAATTCAATTACATCATAAAAACAGTTTTTCAGTTTCTATTAGAGCGACGGTCTCGCTTCCTGCAGGTCTGCGTTCAATCCCCGACCGTTTCATAAGTGGTGGGGCCACCATTCCTCCCACCGTCCCATCCCAAATCCTTATCCTGACCTTCCCAGTGCTATATAGTCGTAATGGCTTGGTGCTTTCCCCCTGATAGTTCCCATTATGCAAATCTACTAGAACTTAGGTAGTGTGTGTTCAATGCGTCATGGACGTATTATGAACGCATCAGTGAGGGACACTGATGCGTTAACGCATACAACGGCTTGACTCACGCTCCAGGTACCGGGTTCACTCCCGGCCGGGAGAGGAGATAATTGTGGTTCCTTTCACATGATGCCTTTGTGTAGACGGGGAGTTAGAGGGCTGTTGTGGGAGGCATCCTGCCGATGTGTGTGTGTTGTGTGTGTGGTGTGTGGTGTGTGGTGTGTGTGTGTGTGTGTGTGTGTGGGTGTGTGTCAGAGAGTAGCACACACACGAAGGAGAAGATAGGTCTGGAGTCAGGACATTAGACAAACGACGGTTAGAAAGGCGGGGTCCAAGAGCTTACAGCTCGAGCCTTCAGGTACACACCACACACACACACACACACACACCCACACACACACCACACCACCCACACACACACACACCACACACACACACACACCCACACCACACACAAACCAACACACCCACACCCACACCCCACACACACATAAAAATGGACTATATGACTTATAACAATACAAATGCCTGATCTTCGCTATAAAAACTGTAATACAAATGCGTACATCTTCGCTATACCAACACAGACATGTGTTCAGACGTACAATACTCATAGCGAAGCCGGCGACGGCTGGCTGCGACGTCACTTCCGCTAACACACACACTGTGTCTCAAGCAACAGTTGCCACGTGTCCAAAATGTGTAGATTACACATACAACCACCACCAAAATTAACTCAATAACTGTTGCACATTGCAGTTACAATCTGCCAGAAAATGTCGTTCTACTTCCCCCCCAAACATTTCTGTTCCTGTTCACTTGCCTGGGGGTTTTCTCCTCTTAATTTATGATATATTTAAGCAAATTTCCTCTCGACACTTATCACCACACAAGAGTGTCTGCCAGGCTTGGACACGACTTAATTACTGGTGACAGATAGTAGATCAACTGTCATGGGTGACATTTTGTCTCTATCGCATTCGGTTCCCCCCCCCCCCGTATGTCTGCTGGGGGGGCTCTGTGTCTGCTGGGGGCCCTTGTGTCTGCTGGGCCTCCCTGCGTCTGCTGGGGGGCCCCCTGTGTCTGCTGGGGGCCCCTTGTGTCTGCTGGGGGGCCCTGTGTCTGCTAAGGGGCCCTTGTGTCTGCTGGGCCTCCCTGCGTCTGCTGGGGGCCCCTGTGTCTGCTGGGGGGCCCTGTGTCTGCTGGGGCCCCCCTGTGTCTGCTGGGGCCCCCTGTGTCTGCTGGGGCCCCACTGTGTCTGCCGGGGCCCCCTGTGTCTGCTGGGGCCCCACTGTATCTGCTGGGGCCCCCTGTGTCTGCTGGGGCCCCTGTGTCTGCTGGGGCCCCCTGTGTCTGCTGGGGCCCCACTGTATCTGCTGGGGCCCCCTGTGTCTGCTGGGGGGCCTCTGTGTCTGCTGGGGCCCCTGTGTCTGCTGGGGCCCCCTGTGTCTGCTGGGGCCCCCTGTGTCTGCTGGGGCCCCCTGTGTCTGCTGGGGCCCCCCTGTGTCTGCTGGGGCCCCTGTGTCTGCTGGGGCCCTGTGTCTGCTGGAGCCCCCTGTGTCTGTTGGGCCCCCCTGTGTCTGCTGGGCCCCTGTGTCTGCTGGGGCCCCCTGTGTCCACTGGGGCCTCTGTGTCTGCTGGGGCCCCCACTGTGTCTGCTGGGGCCCCCTGTGTCTGCTGGGGCCCCCTGTGTCTGCTGGGGCCCCCTGTGTCTGCTGGGGCCCCCTGTGTCTGCTGGGGCCCCCTGTGTCTGCTGGGGCCCCACTGTATCTGCTGGGGCCCCCTGTGTCTGCTGGGGCCCCCTGTGTCTGCTGGAAGGCCCCTGTGTCTGCTGGGGCCCCCTGTGTCTGCTGGGGCCCCCTGTGTCTGCTGGGGCCCCACTGTATCTGCTGGGGCCCCTGTGTCTGCTGGGGCCCCACTGTATCTGCTGGGGCCCCCTGTGTCTGCTGGGCCACCCCTGTGTCTGCTGGGGGGCCCCTGTGTCTGCTGGGGCCCCCTGTGTCTGCTGGGGCCCCTGTGTCTGCTGGGGCCCCCTGTGTCTGCTGGGGCCCCCTGTGTCTGCTGGAGCCCCCTGTGTCTGCTGGAGCCCCCTGTGTCTGCTGGGGCCCCTGTGTCTGCTGGGGCCCCCTGTGTCTGCTGGAAGGCCCTGTGTCTGCTGGGGCCCCTGTGTCTGCTGGGGCCCCCTGTGTCTGCTGGGGCCCCCTGTGTCTGCTGGGGCCCCCTATGTCTGCTGGGCCCAGAGTCCTGTCCTGATGTCTCATGTCTGTATCCAGGTTTCAGGACGCTGACACTATTTCCTGCGGTACATAATGTTGCAGAGTACATCGTCATGTTGCAGAGTACAACGTCATGTTGCAAGGTACAACGTCATGTTGCAAGGTACAACGTCATGTTGCAAGGTACAACGTCATGTTGCAGGGTACAACGTCATGTTGCAAGGTACAACGTCATGTTGCAGGGTACAACGTCATGTTGCAAGGTACAACGTCATGTTGCAGGGTACAACGTCATGTTGCAGGGTACAACGTCATGTTGCAAGGTACAACGTCATGTTGCAGGGTACAACGTCATGTTGCAGGGTACAACGTCATGTTGCAAGGTACAACGTCATGTTGCAAGGTACAACGTCATGTTGCAGGGTACAACGTCATGTTGCAGGGTACAACGTCATGTTGCAAGGTACAACGTCATGTTGCAAGGTACAACGTCATGTTGCAGGGTACAACGTCATGTTGCAGGGTACAACGTCATGTTGCAAGGTACAACGTCATGTTGCAGGGTACAACGTCATGTTGCAAGGTACAACGTCATGTTGCAAGGTACAACGTCATGTTGCAAGGTACAACGTCATGTTGCAGGGTACAACGTCATGTTGCAGGGTACAACGTCATGTTGCAGGATACAACGTCATGTTGCAGGGTACAACGTCATGTTGCAGGGTACAACGTCATGTTGCAGGGTACAACGTCATGTTGCAAGGTACAACGTCATGTTGCAGGGTACAACGTCATGTTGCAGGGTACAACGTCATGTTGCAGGGTACAACGTCATGTTGCAAGGTACAACGGCATGTTGCAAGGTACAACGTCATGTTGCATGGTACAACGTCATGTTGCAAGGTACAACGTCATGTTGCAAGGTACAACGTCATGTTGCAGGGTACAACGTTATGTTGCAGGGTACAACGTCATGTTGCAGGGTACAACGTCATGTTGCAGGGTACAACGTCATGTTGCAAGGTACAACGGCATGTTGCAGGGTACAACGTCATGTTGCAGGGTACAACGTCATGTTGCAGGGTACAACGCCATGTTGCAGGGTACAACGTCATGTTGCAAGGTACAACGTCATGTTGCAGGGTACAACGCCATGTTGCAGGGCACAACGTCATGTTGCAAGGTACAACGCCATGTTGCAGGGTACAACGTCATGTTGCAGGGTACAACGCCATGTTGCAGGGTACAACGTCATGTTGCAGGGTACAACGTCATGTTGCAAGGTACAAAGTCATGTTGCAGGGTACAACGTCATGTTGCAGGGTACAACGTCATGTTGCAGGGTACAACGTCATGTTGCAGGGCACAACGTCATGTTGCAGGATACAACGCCATGTTGCAGGGTACAATGTCATGTTGCAAGGTACAACGCCATGTTGCAGGGTACAACGTCATGTTGCAAGGTACAACGTCATGTTGCAAGGTACAACACCATGTTGCAGGGTACAACGTCATGTTGCAAGGTACAACGCCATGTTGCAGGGTACAAATAAAATCGGTTGCAATGATTGCAACCGATTTCCTAGCCAAATATACCGTATAGTTTGCATTCTTGCAATATAAGTTATCCCAGCTGTCAATTAAGGCATTTTGCAATATTTGACAAGATGGCAGTTGATAACCATTTTTTAATGGGCATCCAGTTAGTTCTAACTTGTGTTGCATGTGCACTGTCACATATTACCTGACCTTTGACCTCAGGTCTAGCAACTGTTGCCATGTAACTGGTAGTTAATGTCTCGACACTGTCACAGTGTCAAACATCGTAGCCTCGTGACCTGACCTAACCTGTCATGACCTGTCATGATCTGACCTGATCTGCCATGACCTGACCTGATCTGCCATGACCTGACCTGATCTGCCATGACCTGACCTGATCTGCCATGACCTGACCTGATCTGCCATGACCTAACCTGATCTGCCATGACCTGACCTGATCTGCCATGACCTGACCTGATCTGCCATGACCTGACCTGATCTGCCATGACCTGACCTGATCTGTCATGACCTGACCTGATCTGCCATGACCTGACCTGATCTGTCATGACCTGACCTGATCTGCCATGACCTGACCTGATCTGCCATGACCTGACCTGATCTGTCATGACCTGACCTGATCTGCCATGACCTGACCTGATCTGCCATGACCTAACCTGATCTGCCATGACCTAACCTGATCTGCCATGACCTGACCTGATCTGCCATGACCTAACCTGATCTGCCATGACCTGACCTGATCTGCCATGACCTGACCTGATCTGCCATGACCTAACCTGATCTGCCATGACCTGACCTGATCTGCCATGACCTGACCTGATCTGTCATGACCTGACCTGATCTGTCATGACCTGACCTGATCTGTCATGACCTGACCTTATCTGCCATGACCTGACCTGATCTGTCATGACCTGACCTGATCTGTCATGACCTGACCTGATCTGCCCTGACCTGACCTGATCTGCCATGACCTAACCTGACCAACCTCTCATACACACACACGCCCTCACTCACTGCCTATAGCCTCTCATACACATACAACAGTATACCCAAACATTAAGTAAACCAATAATTTCAAACAAAATATTAATTTTAACCTCGTTTTCTACGTGTAAACTGGACATGAAGGGGTGACTTACCTTGAGATGGAACTTCTCTGGGATGCCGTTGGGGGGGACGTGGGAGTAGCCGGGCCACACTATGTCCTTCACCTCCAGGCCCCCGTCCTGGCCAGAGTGCCACACGCCTATCTGTGGGAGTGCCACCAGCCTGTTAGTGCCACCAGCCTGTTAGTGCCACCAGCCTGTTAGTGCCACCAGCCTGTTAGTGCCACCAGCCTGTTAGTGCCACTGTGACAGCTTGGGGAAGAGGAGTGTGCTGTTAGGAGTCACGGGATCATTGTCAGGTGTCACACTGGTCTGTGGGAGGTGTCACACTGGTCTGTGGGAGGTATCATACTGGTCTGTGGGAGGTGTCACACTGGTCTGTGGGAGGTGTCACACTGGTCTGTGGGAGGTGTCACACTGGTCTGTGGGAGGTGTCACACTGGTCTGTGGGAGGTGTCACACTGGTCTGTGGGAGGTGTCACACTGGTCTGTGGGAGGTGTCACACTGGTCTGTGGGAGGTGTCACACTGGTCTGTGGGAGGTGTCACACTGGTCTGTGGGAGGTGTCACACTGGTCTGTGGGAGGTGTCACACTGGTCTGTGGGAGGTGTCACACTGGTCTGTGGGAGGTGTCACACTGGTCTGTGGGAGGTGTCACACTGGTCTGTGGGAGGTGTCACACTGGTCTGTGGGAGGTGTCACACTGGTCTGTGGGAGGTGTCACACTGGTCTGTGGGAGGTGTCACACTGGTCTGTGGGAGGTGTCACACTGGTCTGTGGGAGGTGTCACACTGGTCTGTGGGAGGTGTCACACTGGTCTGTGGGAGGTGTCACACTGGTCTGTGGAGGTGTCACACTGGTCTGTGGGAGGTGTCACACTGGTCTGTGGGAGGTGTCACACTGGTCTGTGGGAGGTGTCACACTGGTCTGTGGGAGGTGTCACACTGGTCTGTGGGAGGTGTCACACTGGTCTGTGGGAGGTGTCACACTGGTCTGTGGGAGGTGTCACACTGGTCTGTGGAAGGTGTCACACTGGTCTGTGGGAGGTGTCACACTGGTCTGTGGGAGGTGTCACACTGGTCTGTGGGAGGTGTCACACTGGTCTGTGGGAGGTGTCACACTGGTCTGTGGGAGGTGTCACACTGGTCTGTGGAAGGTGTCACACTGGTCTGTGGAAGGTGTCACACTGGTCTGTGGGAGGTGTCACACTGGTCTGTGGGAGGTGTCACACTGGTCTGTGGGAGGTGTCACACTGGTCTGTGGAAGGTGTCACACTGGTCTGTGGGAGGTGTCACACTGGTCTGTGGGAGGATATTACCCAACAACTGTGTGTTGTTGGGTAATATTCACCAGCGTTGTTGGTAGAGTGCAGTCCTCAGACTTGCATTAGCTACTGCTGAGAAATTATTGATTTTCACCATTAGGGGTCTCACTCGCTGTATATATATGCCCTCATATATATATATATATATATATATATATATATATATATATATATATATATATATATATATATATGAAGTTACCTTTAATCTTATGTTCTAATGTCTTTAATGAGATAGTGGATATTAATAAGATATTAGTGAGATAAATGTGTATCAATGATTCTACTCGAATCGCCCTTCAACTGATCAATCAAAAATTTATCTAATTTATATAAACCACTGTTAATGTTCAAATTACATGATTTTGTAATCTGTATTAAAGCAGATTCAATTATGTTCCTATTGAAAGTTCTTTTACAATTCGTTACTGAAGAAGCCAACTCCCAATCATTTTGGTGAAAATTTTCTGATAAATGAACAAAGCATTAGACAATTGGCCATGTCTTACAGAGTATTTATGTTGCGAAATTCTAAATTTCAAATCTTTATATGTTTACCCAACTTAGAACCTATAGCAGTCTTTACAAGGTATTTTATAAATGACACAATTATCACTACGAGGGCTGTTTCTAATAGTTTTCCAACAGTATTTTCGTAACTAAACAATACATGTATATGAAAACGTTTATACATTTTGTGTATTGTCAAGGTGTATTGTCAAGGTGTATTGTCAAGGTGTATTGTCAAGGCCTTGACCATATTTTGGAACCCAGAAAATATGGTAAACATAACACATTCCCTGGGAAAATTTTCTCACTGCATATATTATTATAATATATACGACGTGCTTTGCTACGGCAAACTTCCAAAAAATTCAGTGGATAACAAAACTTGAGACCAATAGAATCAATATTCTTAAACTCTTCATCTAAGAGTTCTGGACTAACAACCCGAAGAGCTCTTAGCTACATAGAGGATAAATTATTGTTTCACATTGTATCTTTGAGAAATATTGAACATAAGATAAATTATTCGTCGAGTTTCTGTAAACACTAAACTTTAGTGAAAAAACTTCCCTGTGAATAAGTATATCTAAGAATGACAAACATTTATCAATTTCAGTTTCAATAATAAATTTTATAGAGGTGACTATATTAAGTCATTAATATTGACTTATTAATTAAGATTATTAAGTTCATTATGAACTTATATTATTTTGTATTATTAACTTTATTATTATTAAGTTTAGCTACAAATTTCGTCTGAATTTACATCTGTGAGCCATACAGAAAATCATCAACATATCTAACCATTTCATGGTTCCAGGGATAATTTTTGAAACNACAACAGTGCTGAGACAACGGTGAAGGTGAGCAACAGTGCTGGACAACGGTGAAGGTGAGCAACAGTGTGCTGAGACAACGGTGAAGGTGAGACAACAGTGCTGAGACAACGGTGAAGGTGAAGCAACAGTGCTGAGACAACAGTGAAGGTGAGCAACAGTGCTGTGACAAACAGTGAAGGTGAGCAACAGTGCTGAGACAACAGTGAAGGTGAACAACAGTGCTGAGACAACAGTGAAGGTGAGCAACAGTGCTGAGACAAACAGTGCTGAGACAACAGTGAAGGTGAGCAACAGTGCTGAGACAACAGTGAAGGTGAAAAACAGTGCTGAGACAACAGTGAAGGTGAACAACAGTGCTGAGACAACAGTGAAGGTGAGCAACAGTGCTGAGACAACGGTGAAGTGAACAACAGTGCTGAGACAACGGTGAAGGTGAGCAACAGTGCTGAGACAACGGTGAAGGTGAGCAACAGTGCTGAGACACGGTGAAGGTGAGCAACAGTGCTGAGACAACGGTGAAGGTGAGCAACAGTGCTGAGACAACGGTGAAGGTGAGCAACAGTGCTGAGACAACAGTGAAGGTGAGCAACAGTGCTGAGACAACAGTGAAGGTGAACAACAGTGCTGAGACAACGGTGAAGGTGAGCAACAGTGCTGAGACAACAGTGAAGGTGAGCAACAGTGCTGAGACAACAGTGAAGGTGAACAACAGTGCTGAGACAACAGTGAAGGTGAGCAACAGTGCTGAGACAACAGTGAAGGTGAGCAACAGTGCTGAGACAACGGTGAAGGTGAGCAACAGTGCTGAGACAACGGTGAAGGTGAGCAACAGTGCTGAGACAACGGGAGGCCCGAGAGCTTCAGTAACAGATCTTCAGCTTCCTTACGGCTTCTAGCCTACAGGATAGCCAAAGTTATCCTTTGAGGTCAAAGCTACTTTCTGGAGGCCAAGCTTGCAAGAGGTACCAGGCCTTTCTGTGCAGTTGCACAGGTTTCTGCAACAGGTATATATGGGTGTGAGGCTGTGGGTTGTATAGGGGGGGGGACCCATTAAGCATGAGCCAATAGGCCTATACTGCCATGTTCCCTAATGATAATGGTCTTGAGTTCTTCTGTTTGGGTCACTTCCGGCACGTGACCTCACCTGGCCAATCAGGTGCCAGGAAGCGTCAGGACATCTGAACATCAGAGAATACTTAGGCAACGGAGATATGAGAATTAACATTCAGATAAGAACAATATAGTGTTAATATCCCAACTTACTCCGTCATCGCATTTATAATCGGCTGCCAGTAATGCAATTAAATATTTTTACCCCGTGTTACGTTGCGACGAAAACAATCACGTGGCGGAAAATTAACTACTGTGTCAGTCAGGCCTATGAAAAGTTAACTCAGTGAGTGAGAGCTGGTAATGAGTCAGAGGCCGGGGGTGTCGTGCGCCTGGCGGCCATCTTGGGTCTCCCTCCTTAGTCAGATGGCGGGGGAGCCGTGCGCCTGGCAGCCATGTTGGGTCTCCCTCCTCAGTCAGAGGGCGGGGGTGACGTGCGCCTGGCGGCCATGTTGGGTCTCCCTCAGTCAGATGGCGGGAGAGACGTGCGCCTGGCAGCCATGTTGGGTCTCCCTCCTCAGTCAGAGGGCGGGGGGCCGTGCGCCTGGCGGCCATGTTGGGTCTCCCTCCTCAGTCAGAGGGCGGGGGAGCCGTGCGCCTGGCGGCCATGTTGGGTCTCCCTCTTCAGTCAGAGGCCGGGGGTGACGTGCGCCTGGCGGCCATGTTGGGTCTCCCTCTTCAGTCAGAGGCCGGGGGAGCCGTGCGCCTGGCGGCCATCTTGGGTCTCCCTCCTCAGTCAGAGGGCGGGGGAGCCGTGCGCCTGGCGGCCATCTTGGGTCTCCCTCCTCAGTCAGAGGGCGGGGGAGCCGTGCGCCTGGCGGCCATCTTGGGTCTCTCTCCTCAGAGGACGGGCGAGACGTGCGCCTGGCGGCCATCTTGGGTCTCCCTCCTCAGAGGACGGGCGAGACGTGCGCCTGGCGGCCATGTTGGGTCTCCCTCCTCAGAGGACGGGCGAGACGTGCGCCTGGCGGCCATGTTGGGTCTCCCTCCTCAGAGGACGGGCGAGACGTGCGCCTGGCGGCCATGTTGGGTCTCCCTCCTCAGTCATCACATCAACCCAACGCCGCCTCTTGATAGAACGTCGCATTTCGACGTATACTCTGCCTAAGGCCCAAAAATTGTTGTACTGGACAATGGAAGCGCCTGGCGAAAGTGACGTACTGTCCCATTTTCTGTTTTGCGTCCTCTGGTAGGTTAGGATAAGGGCACTTTAGCAGGACAGTTTCTCGACGTATCTTCCACGAGTCTATGGCGGACACTTCCCGACTCTAGTGGCGGACACTTCCCGACTCTAGTGGCGGACACTTCCCGACTCTTGTGGCGGACACTTCCCGACTCTTGTGGCGGACACTTCCCGACTCTAGTGGCGGACACTTCCCGACTCTAGTGGCGGACACTTCCCGACTCTAGTGGCGGACACTTCCCGACTCTAGTGGCGGACACTTCCCGACTCTAGTGGCGGACACTTCCCGACTCTAGTGGCGGACACTTCCCGACTCTAGTGGCGGACACTTCCCGACTCTAGTGGCGGACACTTCCCGACCTTATAGTGGACACTTCCCGACTCTAGTGGCGGACACTTCCCGACTCTAGTGGCGGACACTTCCCGACCCTTATAGTGGACACTTCCCGACTCTAGTGGCGGACACTTCCCGACTCTAGTGGCGGACACTTCCCGACTCTAGTGGCGGACACTTCCCGACTCTAGTGGCGGACACTTCCCGACTCTAGTGGCGGACACTTCCCGACTCTAGTGGCGGACACTTCCCGACTCTGGTGGCGGACACTTCCCGACTCTAGTGGCGGACACTTCCCGACTCTAGTGGCGGACACTTCCCGACTCTAGTGGCGGACACTTCCCGACTCTAGTCACATATGGCACTGTCGTAATGTTGCCATAACAAGGGTTACCATATACCAGTTTATCCAAATTTTCAGATTTATTTAAAAAAAATATTCCCAACGTAACGAAAAAATGTACAAAATAAGTGCTGTCGATTTGTTGTACTCACCTAGTTGTGCTTGCGGGGGTTGAGCTCTGGCTCTTTGGTCCCGCCTCTCAACTGTCAATCAACTGGTGTACAGATTCCTGAGCCTACTGGGCTCTATCATATCTACATTATAAACTGTGTATGGAGTCAGCCTCCACCACATCACTGCCTAATGCATTCCATCTGTTAACTACTCTGACACTGAAAAAGTTCCTTCTAACGTCTCTGTGGCTCATGTGGGTACTCAGTTTCCACCTGTGTCCCCTTGTTCGCGTCCCACCAGTGTTGAATAGTTTATCCTTGTTTACCCGGTCGATTCCTCTGAGGATTTTGTAGGTAGTGATCATGTCTCCCCTTACTCTTCTGTCTTCCAGTGTCGTAAGGTGCATTTCCCGCAGCCTTTCCTCGTAACTCATGCCTCTTAGTTCTGGGACTAGTCTAGTGGCATACCTCTGAACTTTTTCCAGCTTCGTCTTGTGCTTGACAAGGTACGGGCTCCATGCTGGGGCCGCATACTCCAGGATTGGTCTTACATATGTGGTGTACAAGATTCTGAATGATTCCTTACACAGGTTCCTGAACGCTGTTCTGATGTTAGCCAGCCTCGCATATGCCGCAGACGTTATTCTTTTTATGTGGGCTTCAGGAGACAGGTTTGGTGTGATATCAACTCCTAGATCTTTCTCTCTGTCTGTTTCATTAAGTACTTCATCTCCTATTCTGTATCCTGTGTCTGGCCTCCTGTTTCCACTGCCTAGTTTCATTACCTTGCATTTACTCGGGTTGAACTTCAACAGCCATTTGTTGGACCATTCACTCAGTCTGTCTAGGTCATCTTGTAGCCTCCTACTATCATCCTCTGTTTCAATCCTCCTCATAATTTTTGCATCATCAGCAAACATTGAGAGAAACGAGTCTATACCCTCTGGGAGATCATTTACATATACCAGAAACAGTATAGGTCCAAGGACTGACCCCTGCGGGACTCCACTTGTAACGTCTCGCCAATCTGAGACCTCACCCCTCACACAGACTCGTTGTCTCCTGTTGCTTAGGTACTCCTCTATCCACCGGAGTACCTTCCCTTTCACTCCAGCCTGCATCTCCAACTTTCGCACTAGCCTCTTGTGTGGCACTGTATCAAAGGCTTTCTGACAATCCAAAAATATGCAGTCTGCCCACCCTTCTCTTTCTTGCCTTATTTTTGTTGCCTGGTCGTAGAATTCAAGTAACCCTGTGAGGCAGGACCTGCCATCCCTGAACCCATGTTGGTGCTGTGTTACAAAGTTCCTTCGCTCCAGATGCTCCACTAGCTTTCTTCGCACAATCTTCTCCATCAGCTTGCATGGTATGCAGGTTAGGGACACTGGCCTGTAGTTCAGTGCCTCCTGCCTATCCCCTGTTTTGTGTATCGGACTGAACGTTAGCTGCTTTCCAAATTTCTGGCAGTTCCCCTGTTGCTAGTAATTTGTTATATACTATGGAGAGTGGTAGGCACAGTTCTTCTGCTCCTTCCTGTGTGTGTGTTCTGTGTGTGTGTGTGTGTGTGTGTGTGTGTGTGTGTGTGTGTGTGGTGTGTGTGTGTGTGTGTGTGTGTGTGTGTGTGTGTGTGTGTGTGTAGAGAAGTCATTAATAATAAGTTTACTCAAAAGCATAAGCTTAATAAGTTATTAATATAACGAGTGAATTAAAACCTCTTATGAAGGGTGATTAAAAATAAATTTAAAACCTGAAAGTTAATTGTATAATCTAAGTTGAGGTCTAACACGTGCCAGATAAAGCTGGACAATTATACTAGATAACTATAATGACCAACACTTCTAGAGATAAATCCTGGTGTCAATATATTTTAGTCCAAACATGTTTACATTGATATTTGACTTAAGATGTATGCTAATCTTAGCTCCCAGACCTCTCCCCCGTTCTAACGTTCCCGTTCTGACATTTCTAACTTACATCTGATAACTCTTACTATTTCCTAAGCTCAAAATGCTATAACAAATCCACAAGGGCCGTGACGAGGATTCGAACCTACGTCTGAGAACATCCCAGAGGCTGCCTTAATCGGCTGAGCTACGACATGGTCAAAAGAGTTGAGACCAGAAGTTCTACTGACTTGTTGACTTGTTCAGAATGCTAGAGGTTCAGCATTAATCTACCATGGATATACCATGTACATCAGTGGTATGCTGAGTGTAGGGTATAGCTATATCCTATGCCCCAGTGAACAGGGTATATTCTGATCAGTTTAATACCAGGTATATTCAGACATTTAGTATGTGAACAGTTGTTTCACAACCGAATGGTCCCGGGTTCGAATCCCGCAGCGGGACGGACACGCTTACGGAGGCGATGCTCGTCTTTCACCCGATGCCTCTGTTAACCTAACAGTAAACAGGCATCTGGGAGTCACGCAACTGTTGTGGGCGGCATCCTATGGACACCGACCCCCTGGAGAGCAGGTCCGCGAAAAGTCGAACCAGGATCTGCTGTCAACGACACTTGTGGGACAGTTGTGGGACAGTTGTGGACAGTTGTGGACACAGTTGTGGACAGTTGTGGACAGTTGTGGGACAGTTGTGGACAGTTGTGGACAGTTGTGGACAGTGGGCGTTGGGACGTGACACTGTGACATGACACCGTTCCCAGACGACAGTTACCAGGGTGAACACAAAGACTCCTGTAAACTACCCCTCCTAGTTCCGGAGGTTCAATCCTGCCACTGCAAGTCACTGGTGACTGGCCTTGCGTGTTCGCAATAGTCTGCACACTGGTCTACAGTCAGGACAAACACTTTAGAGATATGCGTCGCACGTTGATCATGTGAGGTAAATGAAGACGGAAGGCAGGGCGGGGGACAAGGAGGGCAGTGCGGAGGGCAGGGGAGTGCTAGGGGCAGGGGGGGTACGTAGTGCAGGGGGGGGCGGAGGGCAGGGGGGGGTAGGG
>WNGS01007714.1:11081-26612 GCA_020271785.1 Procambarus virginalis
TCTCCCTGTTTACAGAAGCTAGAGCCCTAGGGGTCTCTAGCTTCACTATTCTACACAGTAAATTGTCTATCAACCACTAACTCTTTTCAATGGTACTGGGGGTTAGTGTATCGGACCGAGACCTTGCTTAGTCAAAACATAATGACAGGTGCCCATATGGGGTATTGTTTCTGTTCTGTCTCAACTTCTGTAGCATCTAATGCTGGGTATTTACATGAATTGCAGCTATGTGTCAAGAAAAAGCATCAGCTACAACATTTTGTTTTCCTGGGAATAACCAAATGTTGGGTTGAACTCTTGATAGTGAGCAAATATCTAGCAAATTTTCCCACGTGTTTGTTATTCTTGAACAAAGGAATTATGGTCCGATGATCTGTAAGAACATGGACAGGATAATTATAAATTGTATCCCTGAAATATTCAGAGTCCACACAACCGCTAAAGCTTCACGCTCAGTTACCCTATAATTTATCTCTTCTTTAGATATTGTACGGCTAGCATAAGCTATTGCGTGATCTCTGTGACCTTCAGTTGAAGTAATGCAGCACCCAAACCTACATCACTAGCATCTGTGACTAACATGAAAGATTTATAAAAATCTGGGTACCTAAGGACAGGTGCAGTGATAAGTGCTGCTTTGAGTTTATTGAATGACTGTTCTTGAGCTTCTTCCAAAACAAAAGTTTCATCTTTTCTTTGCAATTGGTAAAGTTGGGCTGCTATGATAAAGAAACCCCAGCAATAAATAACGATAAAATCCAACAAGATCTGTGAATGGTCTGATGGCTTTTGAATTACATGGCTTTGGAAAATCATGGGCAGCAATAATTTTGTATTCATTCAAGGTATTTCCTGAAGATTACCTGGATGACCTTAGAAGTTATCTTCTTCAAAAATTAGCACTTTGAGAGTTTTTTCACTATCTTTTTCTCTCTTTTTCTTTGAGATTTGCTGTTGCTACTTTTGCAAGTACTTTCTCAAGGTTCCGGAAGTGAGTCTGAACATCTTGCAACATTATATGAGATCATCATATGGCATTCTCTTAAATGAAATTGACCATTAGGAATATGAAAGGCTTTCACCTGTTTACGTTCCTCATCAAATGGTATTGCCAGAATCCTTGCAACAAATCTAAAGTTGAGAATACCTTGTTTCGACCTATTTTTGCAACAAATCATTTAGGACGATGTGGGAAACAGTCAGGTATAGTTATTCTGTTCAGCTTCTGATAGTCCTTCTGGTCTCTACGTCCCATCTCGTTTTAGAAGGATAATCAATGGAGTTTTCCATGGTGAATTACTTTGCTATATTACATCATCCTGTAGCATTTCCTCTCTAAGTCTATCAGTTTCTGCTCTCTGAGAATGTAGTAAATGATAAGCGGTACGTAAATGGTCTAGTTCCTGGCACAGGGGGAATTTTATGAGTAATATGAGATGTAAGAGATCAAACGTTTTGCCTGGTAAAGTTACTGTTAAAGTAAAGTTAAAGGTAAAGTAAGTTTACTGTTAAAGTAAAGTTACTGTTAAAGTAAAGTTACTGTTAAAGTAAGTTACTGTTAAAGTAAAGTTACTGTTAAAGTAAATTACTGTTAAAGTAAAGTTACTGTTAAAGTAAAGTTACTGTTAAAGTAAAGTTACTGTTAAAGTAAAGTTAAAGGTAAAGTAAAGTAAAGCTGCATTATTCTTGCTCAAAAGTTTCTAAAAGTTTAACCATGGAGTCAGGGGAAATCAGAAGATTGAGTGTTGCACTTGCACCTCTGGCTGAGATCCACGTTCTCCTGGTGTGAGTGCATACACAACATGCTCCATGGAGACATCATCCACCACTCGCACCATTTACCAGTAATGGGCAAAATCTAGAACGTGGGGGCCTGACTGGAGATGGATGTTGGCACAGCTAGTATTTGCAACATACAATGTAACGGTACCATCCTGCACTACATGCCAGGAAGGTTCAACATACGTACACGTTTCACTGTTTGCAATGATCCGATAACTCATGCCCTCCCTCAATCTTAACTCTAACTCTTGTGAGGGAGTGAGAGTGTAGCACAGTTTCAGCAGCCGTAGAACCACTGACCTCAGAGATGGAAGCTGCTAGGCGAGCAAGACAATGATAATCCGTTAGGCGGGCTCCCCCCAGCCAGAAAGTCTCCATACTCACTTCCTCAGCAACCACACAACTACGATATTTCAGTTGAATGCCTGTTTTTTCGGGTATGTTACTGTGACATGGCCTGACAAACCAATGTTGGCAAGTCGGCTGTTAACAAAATGAACATAATCTTCCTGATGTTGAACTCATGATTCATTTTATACACACTACACAATGGAATGACATTGTCGTTAATACTAATGTTCCAACGATGGGGAACAATGCAATATTTTCATCAATCATGGTGTACAACCCTAGTAATATGTCACACGGAAAGTTGATACTGTCCACAACTAGACATGTTATAGAAAGCATGATGTCCTTTAACTTGAGTGGATGGTTTATTTTCCCCTTGACTGTTACTTTATTCCCATAAACATCACTCAGAAATGTCATTGGTGACTCATTGGGTTAGAAGGTGCTTTGAGGTCCCCAGACGATGTGGGTGAACAGTCTGAGCTCTTGGGTTCTGTGACCTGGTATTGTAGTTGGAGTGATTATTGTAGTTCCGGGAATACTGTTACTGTCTAGAATACTGCGCGGCTTGCCAAGTCTGACCATGGGACCACAAACTGGGGACGACCTTTATCGAGCTCTACAATCTGTTGTGTTGTGGCCAACTTGTTTATGGTACTTGCATTATGGAAATCGTGAGTACTTGCATTATGGAAATCGTGACAAGGATAAGGATAAAACTGTCAGGAGGTGATGGCTTGCCGAGTCTGACCATGGAGACCACAAACTGGGGACGACCTTTATCGAGCTCTACAATCTGTTGTGTTGTGGCCAACTTGTTTATGGTACTTGCATTATGGAAATCGTGAGTTATTGGATGGACAAGGATAAGGATAAAACTGTCTAGGTGATGGCAGAGGTGCGGACCAGCAGTCCTTTGCTAAGTGGTTTGATTTTGTGCAGTGCCAACACATGGCAGTGGTTGGACTTGGACTGTATCGTCTAGGCATTTATGAGGAGGAAATTTGACTGTGGGTTACAACCATTGGAGTGCTAATGCACCAAGAATTTTGTGGGAGTAGTGCGCTGATGGCTTGCTACTACATTTTTCTGTGCGGGTTGTCAACAGTGGGACATTACGGGGAGCTAATTTGACTGCAGCATTATTCATGGCTTGAAAATATCCCTAATTTCGTGTTTAGACCAAACTTTTGCTATTCCAGGAGAGATTTGGTGTGCTTAGAGGCACAATGCATTAGTGTCCCAATGCTATCAATTATCCATTGCTATCGGGGTCAGTGAATGCTCTTTGTTCACCCATGATGAGCTCAACATTGCAGTCTCTAAGGCGATAAAATTAGTGCCATTGTTAACTAACCTACCCTATCTTGTCTAACAAGAAACAGGTACAAACGCTTCTTGGGTATAAGTGCCTCCTATCGTAGGTATTGTAAAACGTTTCTATGATCATCTTGAGATGATTTTGGGGCTTATCGTCCCTGTGGCCCGGTCCTCGACCAGGCCTCCTTTTTGTTACAACACCCCGGGAAGCAGCCTGTAGCAGCTGTCTAACTCCCAAGGTACCTATTTACTGCTAGGTAACAGGCGCATCAGGGTGAAAGAAACATTTTGCCCATTTGTCTCCGCCACCACCGGGATCGAACCTGGAACCTCAGGACTACGAATCCGAAGTGCAGGCCACCCAGCTGTCAGGCGCCTCTTAAATTTTATTAGGTGATGGTAGCATCACCTCTGATTTATGGCAGCAAAGAGTAAATTCACGTGGACTACCCAGTTCAAGAAGCCTTAGATGGTTAAATATATATCTTGTCTTCATCACCAGTTCTCACTAGTGTGAGTTGTGATAAGCCTTTTGTACTTAATATAGATGCTTTTGATTTAGGTGCAGGCGCTGCCCTACTCCAATTGGACTTGATGGTGTAGAGCATCCAGTATATTATTATTTTCGAAAATTTATTAGTACAGAGAAGAACTACTATGCAGTTGAAAGAAGAGGCTTATGATCTTATTTTGCCATGCAAGAAGTTTGAAATCTTACAGGGAATAAGGTAGACATATATTCTGATTTTAGTCCCTTAATCTCCATTGATAGAATAAAACTAAATAATCAGAAGATTTTAAGGTGGTCGTTGTTTTTGCAAGAAATGAATATAGACTATGGACGGTGTTCCCCCCTTATATTTCTCCCACGCCAGCTGTAAGAGTCATATCCACTTACCCCGAGCGTTCTCTACGTTCTGGGGACAATTCGACATATTGTAAGCGTTCTCGTGTTGGCGAGAAATTCGCAAAAGAAGAGTGTTTTGGCCTGAGGTTTAGCCCTTTAGGACGCCAATATGGCGCCTGCCCCTCCGTTTTGCCGCCAAAACGGTGTGACGTCAGTGGCACCAGATTGTCAGAACAGTGGACATGGCACAGGGAGCCATGAGAAACGCCCCTGGCAAGTATGACATCACGAGAGCAGGGGGGGTCCGGCCATCGCACCGCAGTGGCGCCAGCAGATTGATACGACTCATCAAGGAGGTCGAACGTGCGATCGAGGGTCCTGTCAGTTTGACAGTTTACCCCACTCCGGTGGATTTTACGCGTCACCAGTAGTCTGCAAACACCCTGTGAGGTCTTCCTTCATCCATGTGTTGGATCGAAGAGGGAATCAATGGGAATTGAGCAGCCAGTGCTCCAGTGACAGGTGCTTTGCAAGAAGTGAAGTCTGTGCGTGACGTATGTGACGTCTGAGCAAGTTCACTCATTTAATGACGACGTAGCGGCTGGGCCAATCCACCGAGAAGCAGTAGAAGAACGAAACTAATTGGGAATTAGGACGACTGCAGCCGAGAGAGGGACTGCAGCGTAGTTGTGAGGAGAAGTCGACGGCGAGGAGAACGACTCCAACCTTCAAGAAGTTGTGGAGGAGCACGGGCCTGCAGAGGATAGAGGCACAGTGATGACGCGTTTTTGGGGTGTTGATTGGGTTCCTTGAGAGAGCATCAGTGGTGTGTGGGGGGGGGGGCGTCCTACAATTAGCTGAGAGCCAGGACAGGAGCTCAATTGAACCTCACGTGGGAACAAGTCCACATCAGTGAGCGTGGAAGTAGGTACGTCCAGTTTCCCTGCCCATTCCCCTTTATTCAGCTATTTAGTCCCAGAAGTATCTTCTAGTCGTGAGCAAGGCTCACCATATTCATGTTGTATAAAGGCACAGCTGAGAAGAGTGAGGCTGTATAGAGCTCTATATAGTGTGAGATTTTTCTCTACGCCTACCTCCCTTAGGAGGTGGACTACAAGTTTAAAGGCTGCTCTTGGCAGTTAAGCATGAGTCCAGTAGAAAAAGGAGAAGCGGGAGCAAACCGCCAGGCTTCCACCAGCAGGGGTGAAAACCTGTCCACAATAGGCCGCTGGTTCCTCCTAGTTAAACATGACGTTAAAACCAATAAAGGGTAACCGACGGGTTCTCACAATCAAATTTTATATTTGTTGTGTGGCGCTATGAATTGGAATTCGAATTCCCAAGAGCGCAGCCGTCATATCAAAGATTTAAAACAACAATATCAAATATATATCAGAACAATGGGAGTGGTACAGAATAGTTGAAGGTTGACATCAAAGACTGTTAACAAATAACAATTTATTATAACAAGAGACTAGACTACTACATTAAAACAAAAGAATGTCAATGACGTTACTCGAACATAAGCGTGCCCACAGAGGAATCAACACGCAAGCAAGAACTAACAGATCTATAATCACAATTACAACAAATGACACAGTGAGTTCTGGAACACGTCTCCAGTAACCTCCTAACTGTTCTACGCCTCAGTGCAGTCTACACCTGCAATAGCGGTTGCAATGCAATCAAATCAGTAGCCTTTCAATGACATCAATAACTAATGGGTTCACTGGCAACTCCAGCACCCTTCCTCAAATTAATCTTTACGTTAATGTCCATCCAGTGGCACCATAACCAACAGCTAAATAGCAACCCTTGCTGTGTGGCTGCATACTGAACTAACCTGAACACAGGTGTGCCCACTGATGACGCAATATTGCAAACTCAAAGAAAAATATCACAGACTAAGTTACACCACAGCGTGTGATTTAATTACGTTACAGTCCAACCAGTGGCATTTGCAACACAGCTATTCAACAGCCCCTCGAGAAATGACAGCAGGCTCCATCCTGCTGACACTTCGGGCTGACAACATGAACTAACTGAACAATCTTCCACTGATGACACAAGCAAGCAATCAATAGTGACACGACTTCCTAGTGGCAGCTACTCTAATCACAAGCTTAAGGTCCTCCGCCCAACAGGAGCGACCCCCGTAATCAGGTGGGTAGTCTAACAGTGACTCCCCCTATCACAACTAAAGTGAACACAGTCAGGCAAGGTGGGATTCTGGGACACAGCTCCACTCATCCCTAAGTTACTTTACCCTCGTCACTAGACGATAACCAAAAGAAATTGCCTTAATCAATTGCAACATTGATTATGTGAATAATGATGGAAATTGACTGATCACAGCAGTCAGCAACAAGTACTACTTTAATCACAACAAGTGTCTCACTCTAGACAACAACATGATAGTACTCTACGTTAACACAAGTCCTCTTGTCACAATAACTCAAACTCTTAAATTACATCACACTTGACTCCTTGCAAGTATTCAGTGAGTAATTCTTAATTAAGGTCAAACGGACCACTAATTACATCCCAATTGAGTTACGTTAACTAAGCCTACCCCAAGTGGGTGGCTTCTCAACAGTCTGTGTATCACTAATTACGTTTACTTACTAATGAGTGCTAATTACCCTAATTAGCCTTGAGCAATTAATTAACTGTCACCAGGACCGATAATTAATCATACATAAATACGTCTCACTCCGCACTGCCTAAGCAGGTCTCATCAAACACTGTGAATTCACGGAAGAGGAGTTAATTACCCTAATTAACAATGAGTGCAACTTAATCCACTGTCACCAGACAGAATATGATTAATATAACGTATTATGCTAACCCCATGACCTCGCTTTACCGAGTCATCTGAGTCCTCAAGACTCCAGACGTTAATTACTCCACTAATTATCATGAGCCACTAATTGCCCCAACCCTGAAAGGCAGTTAGTCTCGAGCAACTGACGTTAGCACTATCACTGACAGACTCTGACAGATCCTCTCCCACTACGTGAATTCATGATGAGAATGCTAATTACATAATTAGCTAGAGTGGTCAATTAATTGTCACACGGACAATTAATTGCACCGGACACGTATTCCCACAAGCTCAAGTTCAACACTGTTCTCCCATAACAGCACTCACTCATTCAACAACTTCAAGTGTGCACCCCCTTATCCAGTTAATTACCCCTAATTAACTCACTGAATCCTTAAGTACTCAACACAACTCAAAGAAACAAAGTAACCCTAAGGTTACATAGGTCACACATATAATGGCATGCAAAACATAAAATAGCACTGCCCACATACGGTTGCGACTACTGCAACTCGTTAATTACTATGCCCACACAGTAATGACACACGGTTTTGCAACACTCAAGGTATACCAATCTTACTGTCCCTCTAATCTTGCAAACGTTGCAAAAGATCGCCCGATCCCGGTGGCTTCAGCAAGACAATATACGTTAATATAAGACACCGTCGCTCTACGCGGACAGCTGGCACTAATTCTCCCATAATTAGGCAAATTAACAAATTGCTCGCTCCCATTAAGTGACTGAGAATTTCCCTGAATACTCAAAGGGTCCCTTTAAATCCTCAACACAGTTCCTAGGACAGTAATATCGTATACCTGATAACACTGCACAAACCTGCACATAATGATACCGTCAGCATGCCCCCCATGCTAATGACATCATTAGGCAATCAGTCAGCGATCACATCTACTGACTCACCACACAACACATACATGCAACATGCAAATGAAACATATGGAAATGGCCTCCATAACAATGTAATTAATCACCAGGTGATATATACAGACCTCAGGATATCACTAATAACCCTGCCCCACGGGCCTGCTTAATTAACTCTAACCTGGCCTAATTACATAATGAGGTACCATGGCACTAACCAAGGCTGGACGATTATACAGAATCGCCAGACTGGATCATTTATATGATGATTTCTCTACACTGACTGGTCCCAAACTCTAGTCAGTCTACACACAACAATATATCTACAGATATATAATTATAACACTACGTGATTTACAGTGACAATTTCCCTCTCCAGGTACTGCCCCACAGTCACCTGGGCATGCCACAGACGGGCGTCTCAGCTACTTCCCTAGCCTGGCCGGGCTAGGGGCTCACACAACTTTTCTACTATGATTTCCACTAATCTGAGACACTGATAAAGTACTCACGTTTCCTTCCACACATTTCCTCATTTCCCAGGTCCTTACCACCTGGCTGTCAACACTTAGCTTGCTCCTCGTGCGTCGACAAGATGTGGCCTTAGGCTGTCCTGGGAATGTGGCCAAGGGGTGGCCAAAGGTGGTGGCCAACATGTGGCCACTGCGTGGCCTTCAGGAGGGTGGCCACGGGTGGCGCGTGACGTCACAGCACCCCACCCCACCCGGGCCGCGCGCGCGCGGGGTAAGGTGGGTGGGTGGTGGGTGGGTGCTGGCTGGGCGGCCGGCGGGTGGCCGCGGCCGCGGGCGGCCAGGGGGCGGCCTGGGTGGCCGCGTGGCATACACACATGGATGGGGAATCACTAACAACCCCATCATACCAGAGCATGACTCGCTCTTACACTGGGGTGACAGGGTGACACTGGCCGGCGTCACCTACCCATGGACGACGTCGGGCGGAATTCAAAGTCCAAGTCCCAGTTTCTCGCAATTTTGGGCTTCGACACACCCAGGGTGGCTGGAGTGCCATGCAATATGAGTAAACAGAACGACAGGAGCGATAACGGTGGTGGGGGTGGCAGGCCCGCCACCCCCACCTAGACACTCTCACACCCTGGCTGCCCAATTCAAACTAAACTCTCTTGGCGGCTAGAGAGGCTCACATGCCCATATTTCTCCCCCTACCTTGTCTTGACCAATCAGCAGGAAGCCGGCACTGTCCTGATGCCGCTTCCAATGACAGCTTTTCGCGCCAAAACTCGGCATAGGAGCAGGGGTGCCTAGACCAATCACACGGGCCCCTCGCCTGTGGCGTGGCGTGACGTCACAAGGAGGGTGAGGCCTAACACAACGTCTCAACGTCTCCCTTGGTGGGGGGGAGGCAGCGTTCGCCCCACTGTCCCCCCTCCACCTCTAACGGTTTTTGTTATACTACCCTCTCTGTTTCACAGAACAGGCAAATTTTGCTGTAATTCTCTCTACAGAGCAATCACAGACCTCTCATTAGTTTTAACTGACAGCATTTAACATAAGCTTTCATATGACACCCAACAAGTATATGTAAATTTGAAAGCTTCAGTTTCTAGAGTCCCTAGAGCGACTAGCCTATTCTAGAAACTAGGAAAACTAGCTGAGGAGATTCTACATCTCCTCACACTACCTCCCACTAAAGAATATATTTTCCTGCAAGGAAAATACATTCAAAACACCAGCTAGTTTTTCTGCACACACCTGCCCAACAGGTGTACTAGCTAAACAAGTGTGTAGTGTGTAACTCTGTTTCCTATACATCACTGGCCTGAGGGTCCCTGTGCACTACCACCGGATCACCCTGGTGGTGCTGCCTGACCTTGGAGTGGCAACATGTTCGGCTCTAGCTCTGGTCCTGGCCGGTTCAACACCTCGCAACCATTTCCATCACTGAACCTCCCATTTCCATCCTCGGTCTGTGTCATACTGGACACATGAGCAACACATTGGTGTGGCCTTACCGGTGAAGTACTTCTACCTCCCCTCAGCCTACTAAGAACTTACTGTCAGTTTTCCACCTGACATTGCAACAAGTTGACAGGATCACCCTACCTGTCCAACTGTCAAACACCAGCCGGTCTTGCTCTACCGACTGAACTATCTGGGAGAAAGCCCTTCTACAAGCACCTACACTCACCCTACTGAGCTTGGGGTCTCTCCCTTGCTTTTCCTCGGTCTCGCTCCTCTAACAAGGACATGAGCGAAACTCTTGACATCTGTCAAACTCCCCGGTCCGTTTCTACCTGGACCTAACTTGGAATGTGATCAGCATTCCCTCTGCAGATCTACTATAACCCTTTACCAAGGCAATCCTTAAAGAACAAAATCATTATGCTGCTGGGGATCTGAACCATGGAAAATCACCAGCCCAAAATGACCTTTGCCATCTTGCATTTTCAGCCTTTCTTCAAAAGGCGATCGATGTATGCATCCATCGAATCGTCTTTCTCAGTGCTGCCATGCTAGGCATCTTTACCTTCATACCTTGTCACCAGGTTAAGTGCACTAGGGTGGGCTTGCTTCCCTTCCCTGTGTGAGATTGCCCCCTTGCAATCTGCTCTTGAGCCAGCACTGACTTGCTGCACTCTCACCATCAGGCTCGAACTCGGCCTTGCTGTCACCTCTGAAAATGGGAGCCTCTGCTCAACCTCTCAAGTGACTACCATGAATTCTTCCTGGGGTTGTACAGTCCCCACTCTGGCAAGAATTCCCTCACCTGTCTAACTACAGATAATTACTCTCCTTTCTCTAAAGAAGACAACTCGGATCCTTAGCTGGTGGCGCGACCTCCCACTAAGATCCTAAGGTGTATCTAACAACTACACTCTAATGACACCCTTGACAACTACACTGTCGTCCAATGAGACCTCTCACGCTTGAGGTCACTTCTAGAAGCTTCGTCTACCCTCAGGTAGGTGGTGTCTTGCACCTCAGGCATATCCTGAGTGCACCCCTTGCAACCACTGTTGCACGCTGGCTTGGTGTCCACGACACCTGCTGCTGAGCTGACCCCACTCACTCACGAGTGTGTCAATGTCCCCTAGCTAGCAGCCACGAAAGCCAGACAAATTTCACCATATTTACCATGAAATACCTCTTTCCTACAGTGTGTGTGGTGTGTGTGTACCTGTGTGTGACAACCGTGCACAAAACATACCTTCAACCATCCTGGTCCACATTGTTCTGTAATGATAACTTTTATGTTACTTTAAAAATCAATGAGACTGCCCTGCATGGGCTCGAACCCAAGTTGCATAGCCCCACGTTGGGCGCCAGCTGTGAGATTTTTCTCTACGCCTACCTCCCTTAGGAGGTGGACTACAAGTTTAAAGGCTGCTCTTGGCAGTTAAGCATGAGTCCAGTAGAAAAAGGAGAAGCGGGAGCAAACCGCCAGGCTTCCACCAGCAGGGGTGAAAACCTGTCCACAATAGGCCGCTGGTTCCTCCTAGTTAAACATGACGTTAAAACCAATAAAGGGTAACCGACGGGTTCTCACAATCAAATTTTATATTTGTTGTGTGGCGCTATGAATTGGAATTCGAATTCCCAAGAGCGCAGCCGTCATATCAAAGATTTAAAACAACAATATCAAATATATATCAGAACAATGGGAGTGGTACAGAATAGTTGAAGGTTGACATCAAAGACTGTTAACAAATAACAATTTATTATAACAAGAGACTAGACTACTACATTAAAACAAAAGAATGTCAATGACGTTACTCGAACATAAGCGTGCCCACAGAGGAATCAACACGCAAGCAAGAACTAACAGATCTATAATCACAATTACAACAAATGACACAGTGAGTTCTGGAACACGTCTCCAGTAACCTCCTAACTGTTCTACGCCTCAGTGCAGTCTACACCTGCAATAGCGGTTGCAATGCAATCAAATCAGTAGCCTTTCAATGACATCAATAACTAATGGGTTCACTGGCAACTCCAGCACCCTTCCTCAAATTAATCTTTACGTTAATGTCCATCCAGTGGCACCATAACCAACAGCTAAATAGCAACCCTTGCTGTGTGGCTGCATACTGAACTAACCTGAACACAGGTGTGCCCACTGATGACGCAATATTGCAAACTCAAAGAAAAATATCACAGACTAAGTTACACCACAGCGTGTGATTTAATTACGTTACAGTCCAACCAGTGGCATTTGCAACACAGCTATTCAACAGCCCCTCGAGAAATGACAGCAGGCTCCATCCTGCTGACACTTCGGGCTGACAACATGAACTAACTGAACAATTCTCCACTGATGACACAAGCAAGCAATCAATAGTGACACGACTTCCTAGTGGCAGCTACTCTAATCACAAGCTTAAGGTCCTCCAGTCCAACAGGAGCGACCCCCGTAATCCGGTGGGTAGTCTAACAGTGACTCACCCCTATCACAACTAAAGTGAACACAGTCAGGCAAGGTGGGATTGTGTTGTGAGCACGGAAAATATAGCAGTCTCCGTCGCTCTCTCCAACATTTATCTCTCGATCACTTCTCAATGTCGTCTCTTGCTTGCTACTCGATGAGAAATAATAAAACAAATTATATGAAATGATGTTACGAAAGAAAACGCATTTTTTAACGTGCGCGCCATAACCAGGAACTATAATAAAATTGAAATAATAGTTTAACGTAAATGAGGTTATATCTACGGCATTGCAAATCAGTGTTAATCCCACTGACGTACGCGTCTGCGCGGAAACCCCGCAGTTCACCATGCGCCGCGCACTTGATATATCGCTGAGACCAGACCGAAGATCTCCTTCACCTGGACCTCACCGAAGACATCGACGCGGAGACCACGTCAAATAAATCCTTCACTTGGACCTTGCCAAGAGACGAGAGTAACCTCAGAGACATCCAAAGAGGCACATTACAATTACGTCTTTAAGAGACTCGGCGAATAGGAATAAAAGTCCAAAAAACTATAATAATGCATAAAGGAAAAAAATTTCATCGAGCAACAGCCTACCACGAAGCTCTGGGCTAAAAATGGCGTTACAATTGTTATTTTATTCATTAGCGCATCTAATGTATGCAAACTTTTAATATTAAAACTGCAAACGAACACTCTTCAGTCTTGCATCGTTTATCATAATTAATTTGCGGTTGGTGTTGAGCTGAAATTTATGTCTTTCAACCGCTGGAGGGTTATTAAGGTCACCAGAAGACCACATTGACGTACCAGGCATGCTACCTTAGTCCTGTACAAAGTCAGGGACTGAAGGTAGTCCTGTGTATATACACCGTGAAGCAGAATTCGCATCTCGGCGCATGTACATCGATGCTGAAGTATTTATTAAGAAGCTTGTGGACATAGTAAGATTAAACAGCATTAAATTGGCTTGATAACCATTTGTAGCGAGTAAATCTTATACTCGCTCCATTATCTCATCATCTTAATGGCATAACTAATTACACAAGCTATAATCCTATCCCTATTTACAGGTAACGGTTTTCCACCCTCCTATCTTACTGCGAGGTGTAGTAACCGTATATAAGCAAGCGATTTGAGAATAGCAACACACACAGCATCGCTCCTGTGTCAGGTAAGTTCATTACAGGCTCACAATAATCCGTGCTAATTGTTCTGCTCCTGTGCCAGGTAAGTTACGGGCTCACCATAGCCCGTGCTACTTCGAACTTTTTTCGAGTAGCTGAATCTATAACAACAACAACAACAGAATAGCAAACCAGTACAATCTCTAGTCAAGAATGTAGTACTCGGCGTAGGTAGTTCTAATCGACCCAAGACGCTATATACTGCTTCGACACAGAGCAGACAGTAGACTACGACCGCATCGAGCTACAACGCTCTTGCTCCTGAGTTCTGACACTCGCAATTCCCAATCGAGTCGCCACGCTCTCCCACATAGAGCTCCGCGATTCCGGCCTCACTCAGCTCTCTGCTCTGCTCCAAGCTCCGTCTGAACGTTTACGACAATGCTACCAACCGACAACTGTAATCAAGACTACTAAATAAATATGAAAACTCACTAAACAATGTGTATCTAATCTACCCAATAACGTAACATATGCAGGCGATGAGTCACAATAACGTGGCTAAAGTATGTTGACCAGACCACACACTAGAAGGTGAAGGGACGATGACGTTTCGGTCCGTCCTGGACCATTCTCAATCGACTTGAGAATGGTCCAGGACGGACCGAAACGTCGTAGTCCCTTCACCTTCTAGTGTGTGGTCTGGTCAACGTAACATAAACGTACGTTACACATTCAAGCTTAATCACAAATGATGCTCATATGGTCCCAGCATGTTGAAGTGATTTGATGAAACATCTGTGCCCAAAATATTCACGAGTGCTGTCGGGCATTGGGGTTAAAAGTCAGACGACTTTACACTACTGTTGTACAGTCTGCGGTTGAGTGGTTATAGTATTGGACATGCTAAAGAGCATATATATATATATATATATATATATATTATATATATATATATATATATATATATATATATATATATATATATATATATATATAATATATATATTATATATATATATAATGTGTGTATATCACGAAATTAAACACGTGATTTAAAATATATATATAATGTATATCGTACCTTGTAGCCAAAACACACTTCTCGGCTTACTAAGCAGGAACCAATTTGCCTAATAGGCCGAGAATTTTTCTTTATTTCCCACAAAAAATTTCCAATTGATTTATTTCAATTATTATTTTGATATTAAATTTGGAACATAAATCATTACCTTAGTTATATTAGTTTAGGTTAGGCTAAGAAACGTTCGGTTAGGTTAGGTAGGGTTGGTTAGATTCGGTCATATATCTACGTTAGTTTTAAGTCAAATTAAAAATTATTAAACCGTACTTAAGGAAATGGATAGCTTTCTCATTTCACAAGAAAAAATTTGAAAACAATATAAATTCAGGAAAACTTGGCTTATTAGGCAAATCGCCCCTTGCATAGTAGGCCAAGTATTGCATTCTGGCTACTAGGTACAACATATATATATATATATATATTATATATATATATATATATATATATATATATATAATGTCTCATTGATATGACCGCATATTCTGTATTTACTATCTTTTGATTTAGGGCTTCTATCCCTCTAACTATTTTCCTAGCATCAGGGCTCAGCTGAAAGAGGAGTTTTCAAAACTCATTTTCGTTATTTCAAGGTGAAGAAAAAATGAATTACTATAGAATGTATACACCTATTTATACAATTTGCACAACGTTTGGAACCTCCATGGTTCATTCTCAAGTGAAAAGAAATTACAGAATTCGTTAATTTATACCAGTACGGGGTCAGGTGATAAACAAGTACAATAAAGGTAAAGACAAGGGGGATACATAGGGTGTATATATATTACACCCTAAATGGGGGACGAAACAACACATAAGAATAAAGGTAACCGCAGAAGGCCTATTGGCCCATACGAGGCAGCTCCTAATCAACATACAAAGATTAATCAGGTGTAATTGGCCGG
>WNGS01007715.1:18311-29662 GCA_020271785.1 Procambarus virginalis
ATATATATATATATCAAGCCACGTTAATGTGGGAGAGAACTCGTGTCACTTGTGGTTTATGCAAGTATAGGCTTATAGCTGGACACATTAACAGTGGCTTGATGATAAAACGCATATAGTACCCCTCACTCATCTGGTGCTCTTGGGAAGTGGGGATATTTGAGGTGTATATATATATCTCAAAATCTCTGCTTCTTTTGGGGTCTGATGTGGTGTAGTGGTTTAAGGCGTACTAGTTATGGCAGCTACTGGATTTGTGCTTTCTGGGTTCGAGTTCCACTGGTGGGTGTTGTCCAAAGATTGTTAATCTATATATATATATATTCTTCAAGCAATCCACATAAGAATTGAACAACCTACCATGAAACACCCAAATCACGGAACTATTTACTCTACCCACAATGAGAGTAAGGACAAGACCAGAACATAACGATGCCAACACAGAAGACACTGTTCAACATAACAGGCCAATTACACTGGATTAATCTTTGTATGTAGATACACAGCTGCCTCGTATGGGCCAATAAGCCTTCTGCGGTTACCTCTAATCTTATGTTCATATGTTTGACCCCACTTTTATCCCCTATGTATCCCCCTATGTTTTCACCTTTATTGTCTTATCACCTGATCCAGTGCGGATATAAAATCAACCACATTGTAAAATTTCTTCACTTGAGAATGAACCATGGAGGTTCGAAACGTTGTGCAAATTGTATAAATAAGTGTAATACATTCTATAGTAATTCACTTTTTTTCTTCACCTTGAAATTACGAAAATGAGTTTTGGAGAACTCCTATTTCAGCTAAGTCCTGATGCTAAGAAAATAATTAGAGGGATAGAAGCCCTAAATCAGAAGAAAATAGTAAATACAGAATATGCGGTCATATTCAATGAGACATGCTTAAAAGAAAACCTGCTGCCAGTATATACCAATGTATATATTTATGCAAACAAGCCTGAATGGCCCCCAGGACTATACGCGACTGAAAACGCACACTCCAGAAGTGACTCGAAGCCATACTGCCAGGGGAAACACACCTGGTATCTACAGGACGCCTTAATACGCTTGACCATCACGACCGGACATAAGGAAGTGATAGCCAAAGCTATTTGAACCACTTCCCCTCCAGCACTCGGATAGTAATCTTGGGCATAGCATTTTATCAAATCACCTCATTCTTTGGGGCACACTTGAGGAACACAAATGCAAACAAGCCTGAATGGTCCCCAGGACTATATGCGACTGAAGACTCACACCCCAGAAGTGACTCGAACCCATACTGCCAGGAGAAACGCAACTGGTATCTACAGGACGCCTTAATCCGCTTGACCATCACGACCGGACATAAGGAAGTGATAGCCGAAGCAATTTGAACCACTTTCCCGTCAGCACTCGGATGGTAATCTTGGGCATATCATTTTATCAAATCAACCATTCTTTGGAGCACACGTGAGGAACACAAATGCAAACAAGCCTGAATGGTCCCCTGGGGTATATATGCGACTTTCCTGGGGTATATATGCAACTAGATAGAAAGATACTATAGAAAGCCGATAGTCGCATATAGCCCCAGAAAGTTCTATAGTCCCATAGAAAGTCGCATATAGTCCCCAGGACTATATGCGGAAAGTAGTTGCATATAGTCCTGGGGACTATACGGCTTGTTCCTTGAAAGTCAGGCTTGTTCACATTTGTGTTCCTCACGTGTGCTCAGAATGAGGTGATTTGATAAAATGCTATGTCCAAGATTACCATCCGAGTGCCAGCGGGAAAGTGGTTCAAATTGCTTCGGCTATCACTTCCTTATGTCCGGTCGTAATGGTCAAGCGGATTAAGGCGTCCTGTAGATACCAGTTGCGTTGCTCTTGGCAGTTTGGGTTCGAGTCACTTCTGGAGTGTGAGTTTTAAGTCGCATATAGTCCTGGGGACCATTCAGGCATGTTCGCATTTGTGTTCCTCACATGTGCCCCAAAGAATGAGGTGATTTGATAAAATGCTATGCCCAAGATTACTATCCGAGTGCTGGAGGGGAAGTGGTTCAAATAGCTTTGGCTATCACTTCCTTATGTCCGGTCGTGATGGTCAAGCGTATTAAGGCGTCCTGTAGATACCAGGTGTGTTTCCCCTGGCAGTATGGCTTCGAGTCACTTCTGGAGTGTGCGTTTTCAGTCGCGTATAGTCCTGGGGGCCATTCAGGCTTGTTTGCATAAATATATACATTGGTATATACTGGCAGCAGGTTTTCTTTTAAGCATGTCTCATTGAATATGACCGCATATTCTGTATTTACTATTTTCTTCTGATTTAGGGCTTCTATCCCTCTAATTATTTTCTTAGCATCAGGACTTAGCTGAAATAGGAGTTCTCCAAAACTCATTTTCGTAATTTCAAGGTGAAGAAAAAAAGTGAATTACTATAGAATGTATTACACTTATTTATACAATTTGCACAACGTTTCGAACCTCCATGGTTCATTCTCAAGTGAAAAGAATTTACAGAACTGGTTAATTTATATCCTCATTTATACCCGGTTAGGTGATAAGACAATAAGACAATAATTGAATATGACCGCATATTCTGTATTTACTATCTTCTTATTTAGGACTTCTATCCCTCTAACTATTTTCTTAGTATCAGGACTTAGCTGAAAGAGGAGTTCTCCAAAACTCATTTTCGTAATTTCAAGGTGAAGAAAAAAAGTGAATTAGTATAGAATGTATTACACTTATTTATACAATTTGCACAACGTTTCGAACCTCCATGGTTCATTCTCAAGTGAAAAGAATTTACAGAACTGGTTAATTTATACCCGGTCAGGTGATAAGACAATAAGACAATAATTGAATATGACCGCATATTCTGTATTTACTATCTTCTTATTTAGGACTTCTATCCCTCTAACTATTTTCTTAGTATCAGGACTTAGCTGAAAGAGGAGTTCTCCAAAACTCATTTTCGTAATTTCAAGGTGAAGAAAAAAGTGAATTACTATAGAATGTATTACACTTGTTTGTACAATTTGCACAACGTTTCGAACCTCCATGGTTCATTCTCAAGTAAAAAGATTTTACAGAACTGGTTAATTTATACCCTCATTTATACTCGGTCAGGTGATAAGATAAAAATGGTAAAAACGTTGGGGATACATAAGGGATAAATGGGGGATGAAGCACATAAGAACATATGAATAGAGGTAACTCCGGAAGGCCTATTGGCCTATACGAAGCAGCTCCTTTCTACATACAAAGATTAATCTGGAGTAATTGGCCTGTTATGTTGAACAGTGTCTTCTGTGTTGTCATCGTTATGTTCTGGTCTTGTCCTTACTCTCATGGTGGGTAGAGTAAATAGTTCCGTGATTTGGGTGTTCATGGTAGGTTTTTCTATTCTTATGTGAATTGCTTCTAGAATCTGTAATCATCTTGCATCTTGGGTTTTGTCTATTATGCATGTATTTTTGTTCAACACTTCTCTTGTTATGGTGATGTCATGGGCTTGTCTCATGTGATTCCTAGGGGCACCGTATTGAAGATTACATGTCAAACGCCTCGTCAGCTTGGTCGACGTCATACCTATAAGAACAATGGCAACTGCAGAAGTCCTATTGGCCCATACGAGGCAGCTCCTATTTATAACCACCCAATCCCACTCATATACCTGTCCAACCCATGCTTGAAACAATCGAGGGACCCCACCTCCACTACGTTGCGAGGTAATTGATTCCACAAATCAACAACCCTGTTACTGAACCAGTATTTACCCAAGTCTTTCCTAAATCTAAATTTATCCAATTTATACCCATTGTTTCATGTTCTGTCTTGTGTTGATACTTTTATTACCCTATTAATATCCCCTTTGTTGTGTCCATTCCTCCACTTGTAAACCTCTATCGTGTCACCCCCTAACTCTTCGCCTTTCAGAGAATGCAATTTAAGCTTTGTTAATCTTTCTTCATATGAAAAATTTCTAATTTGGGGAATTAACTTAGTCATCCTACGCTGGACACGTTCAAGTAAATTTATATCCATTCTATAGTACAGCGACCAAAACTGAACTGCATAATCTAAATGGGGCCTAACCAGAGCAAGATATAGCTGAAGAACCACACCAGGTGTCTTGTTACAAACACTTCGATTAATGAATCCCAGAGTCCTATTTGCCTTGTTACGAACATTCATGCATTGATTCTTTTGTTTTAAATTATTACTAATCATAACTCCCAGATCCCTTTCGCAATCCTACTTCGCAATCTCAACACCATCTAGCTCGTATCTTGTAACTCTATCATTACCAAGCCTCAGAACTTTACATTTATCGGCATTAAACTGCATCTGCTTTTGGCCATTTCAAAACCCTATTTAGATCAACTTGAAGAGATTGTGAGTCTTCTTCAGTATTAATTTCCCTATCGATTTTTGTATCATCGGCAAATTTGCAAATGTTGCTACTCAAACTTAAATCTAAATCATTTATATATATTATTAACAACAGAGGTCCCAGGACAGAGCCTTGAGGCACTCCACTTACAACATTTTCCCACTCTGACTCGACTCCATTTATACTAACTCTCTGTTTCCTTTGGTATAGCCATGCTCTAATTCAGCTTAATATAGTACACCCAATACCATGAGCCTTTATCTTTTTAATCAGTCTTTCATGTGGCACTGTATCAAAAGCTTTGCTAAAGTCAAGGTACACAACATCACAATCCTTACCACTATCAACTGCCTCAACTATGCTAGAATAAAAAGATAACAAATTTGTTAAACATGAACGGCCATTTATAAAACCATGTTGCGACTCAATTATTAATTAATTGGTATCACATTAGCAACTTTCCAAAACTCTGGCACTCTGCCTGACTCTATTGATTTATTAAATATGGTAGACAGTGGGTCGCAAAGCTCCTCTTTGCATTCTTTAAGCACCTGGCAAACACTTCATCCGGCCCTGGGGATTTGTTTAGTTTGAGTTATACTATTTGTTTAGGAACATCCTCCCTGGTAACTGCTAAACTAGTCAACCTGTCCTCGTCCCCACCCACATAGACTTGTTCAGCTGAAGGCATAGTGTTAAGTTCCTTTTTAGTAAATACAGATATAAAATATTTATTAAAAATACTACTCATCTCTTCATCACTATCTGTTATTTGACCTGTCTCAATTTTTAATGGACCTATCCTTTCCCTAATCTTTGTCCGGTATAATTGGAAAAATCCTTTAGGATTTGTTTTTGCTTGCTCTGCGAACTTCATAGTTTCTTTTTGCTTTCCTTATCTCTTTTTTAGTATTTCTAACCAGTTGCACAAATTCCTGTTCTAAACAGATTTCTTCCATTCTTAATCCTTTTCTACCACGCTCTCTTTTTACCTATAAGGATCTTCAGATCCTTTGTTATCCACTTTGGACCATTAGTATTCGATCTATTCAATTTATATGGTATACTACATTCCTGGGTTTTGCTTAGAATATTTTTAAAAGGTTATATTTTGAATCCACATCGAAAACCCCTTTTACGTCACCTATCGCTGGGTTCACGTCTAGCTCCAATACCGGCCCACAACCCATACCCAAGACTTTCCAATCTATATGACCCAAAAAATTCTTAGGCTATTTAAATCAGCTTTTCGAAAATCAGGCACTTTAACAGAATTTTCTCCTACAGATCAATTCCATTGAATGCTAAATCTGATTTCTTATGATCACTCACTCACTCACTCACCCTAGCTCACTCCCTATTTCGATGTCCTTAATTTGTGTTTCCCTGCTAGTTAACACTAAATCTAAAATATTATTTCCCCGCGTTGGTTCCTTAATGTGTTGCGTAAGAAAGCAATCGTCAATTAAGTCTAGAAAATCTTCTGCTTCATTATTCCCTGTTTTGTTCAACCAGTTTATTCCACTAAAATTAAAGTCACCCATGACATAAATACTGTTAGATCTAGATGCTCTAGATATTTCATCCCACAGATGCTTTTCTTCCAATCTGTTTAAATTTGGTGGCCTATATATATCTCCTATTATAATGTTATTTGCTTTTTCGTTAATTCTATCCAAATAGTTTCTGTATGTGGCTCAGTTTTGATTCCCTCTTTGAGACTACATTTCAAATTGTCCCTAACATATATGGCTACTCCCCCTCCTCGTCTAATATATCTATCTTTGTGAAATAGTTGAAATCCATTTATTTGATATTCATTTAATAGCTCTCTATTTTCTACATTCATCCACGTTTCGGTAAGTGCAATAATATCTATTTTTTCTGTGCAGACAAGAACATTTAAATCGTTAATTTTATTTCTTAGACTTCTAGTGATAGTGTAATATACCCTAAGTGAATTGTTATTTTAAGCCTCTTCTCTTTTCCTGATCATTTTGCCAATTCCTTTCTCCCACAAACACATACTTGTATTACCTCCTTCCTCCAAATCGATTCCCATACCACTATCTACTAACAGTTTAAATCCAAACAAACGCCTCTAACCACTGGTTCCAACGAGTTAGCAACAACAACAACCCCAGCCCTTGATAGATGCACCCCATCACGAGCATACATTTCATTTCTTCCATAGAAGTGTTCCCAGTTGTCTATGAAAGATATTGCATTTGATTTGCAATATCTTTCCAGCCGGCAATTGACACCAAGTGCCCTCGACATCCATTCATTTCCCACTCCCTTTGTTGGAAGAATGCCACATATGATCGGGATTCCTCCCTTGCTTCTAACTAATTCAATTGCTGTTTTATTCCTCTGAATCAGTTCCTCACTCCTAACTCGACCAACATCATTTCCTCCCGCACTAATGCAAATAACGGGATTGTTCCTATTTCTAGCCATAATATCATTCGTGTTTCCAACAATATCACCAATTCCAACTCCGGGATAGCAAACCCTTAATCTGTTCCCCCTATCTCTGGCACAAAACGTTCTGTCTAAATACCTCACCTGTGAGTCTCCCACAACTAAAATTCGCTTCTGTATCTCCTTAACTTTCTGAGCACCCTGAGGGGCCCGCGCTTCGCCGCTCCTCGCTGATTTCCGTTCGGAGTGAACTGCAGGCTCACCACAGCACTCGTCCTCCAACACGGCAAATGAATTTGCTGTCTTTAGGGCGTCTGTAGGCGGCCTTGTCAAGGTCTTCTTAAGATCCCTGTCCTTAACTACTTTCCACGACGAGGTCTTGTTAATATTGGTCTCCTCCTTCGTTTCTTCCCGATGTTTCAGCTGTCGTACCTCCTCTCGTAGGGAATCCATTTCTGCTCTCAGAGTTCCAACTAGAGATTCATCAATTCCTTCACTAATCCTTCCATTATTGCTATAATAATGATTACTACAATCGGAGTTCCAGCTAACACAACCTTTTACTGTGACTGCACCTAACTGACTGTGATTAGCTGTGCCTTCCTTGAGTCTGGCACTCTACCTAACTCTATTGATTTATTAAATATGGTAGACAGTGGCTCGGAAAGCTCCTCTTTGCATTCTTTAAGCACCCTGGCAAACACTTCATCCGGCCCTGGGATGAAGTGAATTGATGTATTACCTATGTACTTAGATTGAAGGTTACATCCTTCGTGGGGGCAAGTGTACATGTTTACAACGCATGACTGCTGTAGAGGGTTCTCCGTCGGCTTCAGGCTGTTTTTGATAAGGAGATCGGAAGTCTTCTTTGTTTTGTAGAATATAATCAGGTCCATGTTTTGGTTAGGAGTAATGCTTTTTACTCCTTTACGGATTATTTCTTTTATTATTCTTTCCTCTTTTATATGGTTCACTATGCATGGTTGATTTGTAATATAATTTTATTGGAGGTATTGTGGTTTCTGTTCTAGGTTCAGTATAATACCATCGGTCCAAGTGTTTCCTTATAGCAGCTGACTGTGTTGCTCCATTCGGAGCAGTGGGTAAGCGCTCGACGAATATAAGCATTGAGAACACTGGCTTTGTATCTTTGGGGGCTCAGTTGAACTAACTGACCTAAAAAGCCATCTAGAGAAAGAGTCAGTACTCCGATTTACACATGAAAATAATAGTCTACCATTCTTGGATGTGCTAATAACAAAAACAGGAACCTCTTTAAGCACCAACGTATATACTAAGCCCACAACATATGATTATGCCTGAACAGTAGAAGTGAGTGCCCCCAAAGATACAAAGCCAGTGTCCTCAATGCTTATATTCATTGTATGGTCCTCAATGCTTATATACTTAGAGTCAGTCAGGTGCTGTCACAGTGAGAGGTTGTGTTAGCTGGAGCTCCGAGTGAAGCAATATTATTACAGCAATAATGGAGGGATTGGTGAAGGAGCTGGTGAGTCTGGTTGGAGCTCTGAGGACAGAGCTGGATTCGCTACGGGAGGAGGTAAGGCAGCTTAAACAACATCAGGATGAAGCAAAGGAGGAGACCACCATTAGAGAGACCCCGTCTTGGCATATTGTAAAGGATAGGGGTCTTAAGAAGACCTTGGCAAAACAGACACCTAATAGCATAAGGATTTCAAACGCATTTGATGTGTTGGAGGACGAGTGCTGTGGTGAACCTATGGTTCAGCGTGGAGGTAAGAGCATAGCGGCGAGGAACATTGAAGCGCGGGTCCCTCAAAGTGCCCCAAGAGAAAAGGGAGGATCGAAGCGAATTTTGGTTGTGGGAGATTCCCAGGTGAGGTATTTGGACAGAACGTTTTGTGCCAGAGATAAAGGAAACAGGTTAAGGGTTTGCTACCCTGGAGCTGGTATTGTGATATTGTTGGAAACATGAAAGATATTATGACGGGAAATGGGAACAAACCCATTATTTGTATTAGTGCAGGGGGTAATGATGTTGGGAGAGTTAGAAGTGAGGAACTAATACAAAAATTCAAGACAGCAATAGAATTAGTTAGGAGCAAGGGAGGAATCCCGATCATATGTGGCATTCTTCCAAGAAAGGGAGTGGAAATGAATGGATGTCGAGGGCACTTGGTGTCAATTGCAGGCTGGAAAGATATTGCAAATCTAATGCAATATCTTATATAGACAACTGGGAACACTTCTATGGAAGAAATGAAATGTATGCTCGGGATGGGTGCATCTATCGAGAGCTGGGGTTGTTGCTGTTGCAAACTCGTTGGAAGAAGTGGTTAGAGGTGTTTGTTTGGGTTTAAACTGTTAGTAGATAGAGGTATGGGAATTGATTTGGAGGAAGGATGTAATAAAAGTATGTGTTTGCGGGAGAAAGGAATTGGCAAAATGATCAGGGAAAGAGAAGGGCCTCAAAATAACAATTCACTTAGGGTATATTACACAAACAGTAGAAGTCTAAGAAATAAAATTAACGAATTAAATGCTCTTGTCTGCACAGAAAAAATAGATATTATTGCACTTACCGAAACGTGGATGAATGTTGATAATAGAGAACTATTAGCTGAATATCAAATAAATGGATTTAAACTATTTCACACAGATAGATATATTAGACGAGGAGGTGGAGTAGCCATATACGTTAGGGACAATTTGAAATGTAGTCTCAAAGAGGGAATCAAAACTGAGCCACACACAGAAACTATTTGGATAGAATTAAACGAAAAAGCAAATAATATTATAATAGGAGTTATATATAGGCCACCAAATTTAGACAGAATGGAAGCAAAGCATCTATGGGATGAAATATCTAGGGCATCTAGATCTAACAGTATTTATGTCATGGGTGACTTTAATTTGAGTGGAATAAACTGGTTGAACAAAACAGGGAATAGTGAAGCAGAAGATTTTCTAGAATTAATTGACGATTGCTTTCTTACGCAACACATTAAGGAACCAACACGGGAAAATAATATTTTAGATTTAGTGTTAACTAACAGGGAAACACAAATTAATGACATCGAAATAGGGAGTGAGCTAGGGAACAGTGATCACAAAGAAATCAGATTTAGCATAGAATGGAATAGACCTGTAGGAGAAAATTCTGTTAAAGTGCCAGATTTTCGAAAAGCTGATTTTAATAGCCTAAGAAATTTTTGGGTCAAATTGATTGGAAAGTCTTGGGTATGGGGTGTGGGCCGGTCTTGGAGCGAGACATGAACCCAGCGATAGGTGATGTAAATGGGGATTTCGATGTAGATTCAATTATAACGTATTTAAGAATATTCTAAACAAAGCACAGGAACGTAGTATACCACACAAATTGAATAGATCGATTACTGACCCAAAGTGGATAACAAAGAATTTGAAGAATCTTATAGGTAAAAAGAGAGCTTGGTACAAAGGATTAAAAATGGGGAGGTCACTTTAGAACAGGAATTCGTACAACTAGTTAGAAATGTTAAAAAAGAGATAAGGAAAGCAAAAAGAAACTATGAAGTTCGTATAGCAGGGCAAGCAAAGACAAATCCTAAAGGGTTTTTTCAGTTATATCGAACTAAGACTAGGGAAAGGATAGGTCCATTAAAAACTGAGACAGGTCAAATAACAGATAGTGATGAAGAGATGAGTAGTATTTTAATAAATATTTTGTATCTGTATTTACTAAAGAGGAACTTAACAATATGCCTTCAGCCCAACAAGTCTATGTGGGTGGGGACGAGGACAGGTTGACGAGTTTAGCAGTTACCAGGGAGGATGTTCTTAAACAAATAGTAAAACTCAAACCAAACAAATCCCCAGGGCCGGATGAAGTGTTTGCCAGAGTGCTGAAAGAATGCAAAGAGGAGCTTTGTGACCCACTGTCAATCATATTTAATAAATCAATAGAGTCAGGCAGAGTGCCAGAGTTTTGGAAAGTTGCTAATGTGATACCAGTTTTTAAGAAAGGAGATAGATCACTTGCGTCTAACTATCGACCAATTAGCCTAACGTCTATTGTGGGAAAGTTACTCGAATCTATAATAGCAAATAAAATTCGTCTTCATCTTGAAAAACATAAATTAATAATTGAGTCGCAACATGGTTTTATAAATGGCCGTTCATGTTTAACAAATTTGTTATCTTTTTATTCTAGCATAGTTGAGGCAGTTGATAGTGGTAAGGATTGTGATGTTGTGTACCTTGACTTTAGCAAAGCTTTCGATACAGTGCCACATGAAAGACTGATTAAAAAGATAGAGGCTCATGGTTGGGGGTGCTATATTAAGCTGGATTAGGGCATGGCTATACCAAAGGAAACAGAGAGTTAGTATAAATGGAGTCAAGTCAGAGTGGGAAAATGTTGTAAGTGGAGTGCCTCAAGGCTCTGTCCTGGGACCTCTGTTGTTTATAATATATATAAATGATTTAGATTCAGGTTTGAGTAGCAACATTTGCAAATTTGCCGATGATACGAAAATCGGTAGGGAAATTAATTCGGAGGAGGACTCACTATCACTTAAGTTGATC